>CATIWM010248999.1:0-13522 GCA_949671775.1 Mallotus repandus
GCTCAATTTAGTCCCTAAGGTTACTCATGTAAACAAGTCAACTAGATTCAATTCATGTAAAATACACATAGTCAAATGGAATAGTCTAAGATGCATATGTTCATATAATATTAATTATGGATGAAAATGGGGATGTTACAACAAGAGAACCAAACTCTGAGCTAGAGAAATTTGAATTCCAAGTAGAAAATTGGACCAAAACTTTAGCATCCTCCATGAAATAATGGGTGTGGCAAAACCGATTTTGCAAAGTATAATGAAAACCTTGAAAATTGGGTTAGCTAAATCAAGGATTTTCATACATAGAAAATTCTTCTTCTTCTTCAGCAGTAGAAGCACCATCTTCAAAAGTTTCTTGCAAATCCAACAAACTCCCATGAAAGAGAGCAAAACACCGACACAAGGAGAACAAAAGAGAGAAAAACCCCTAGATCTAAGATAACCTACAACTTATTAAAAGAAAATAAGATAACATGCATAAAGTAAAAAGGTAAAGGATCAATTCCAGCAAAAAAGGGTCGGAAACTGATCCCCAAATCTGAGAATGAAAGAAGCTCTACTAGGGGAAAGGAAAGGTTCTAAAGAAGATGAGAGAGCGAGAGAGTAAAGCCTTTTATTTATTTATTTTATTTATAACATAATTATAAAAAAAGACATTAAGATAAAAAATCATTACTCACCATGTACTATTGCGACGAGTGGGGACATTAATCTTATTATGAAAAATTAAGGCATATTATGCACAGGATCGACTTGTGAACGACATAGAGCAAATTGCAACTAAAATAACTAACATAATAAAATTGAAAAAAAATATGGAACACACAAATTTTAAAGTGGAAAACCCCAAACAAATCTGGAAAAAATCATGGGCAAGACTATAAGAATTTCACTATGAAAAATTATAGGAGTTACAACATTTCTCTCTATATAACCAAGAGAGAACAATTAACACTCTCTCTTAAAATAGGAGAAAACACACTTACCCTTCTCTCTATTACTCAAAGAGAGAACAATTAACATTCTCTCTTGAAATATGAGGAAACACACTTATCATTCTCTCCATTACCCAAGGAGAGAACAATTAACACTCTCTCTTAAAATAAGAGAAACTTACTCTCTATATTTTTCTTCACAAGGAGATCTCTCTCAAAAAACACTCAAATTACCAACTCATTATCTTACAATGCCCATCACCATTAACTCCACACAAATGGCCATCTTCTCATACCTATTTATAGGCTCACAATTCTTAAGTGTTAAGGAAAGCCAGTTGGCAAATCCAACTTACAAACAACCAGAGTCAAATTGGTTTTCGCAACCAAGAATTTAAAGTCAAGTTGGTCACTTCTTCCTTTTTAATAAAGCAAGTAAAGATTTGATTGAGAATTAATCACATCTTCACACCATTCTTTCTATCTTCCCATTTTATGTTCATAAAACATTATCATCTTCTGATGCACTCACAAAATTTCCTTAAGGATTGGAATTTTTTAAAATCCAATAATCCTTCTTCAAGTGACCCTTCTTGCCACAATTGTAGCATTTGATATTCTTCTTACTTCTTGGTTTCCATTCATCTTGTCTATGTATTTAACTGGAGTCAGATTTCATTGATCTCCCTCTTGTTACCACCAAAGCCTCTGCTTGTTGCGAATTCACCATCTTGTCTTCCTTATTTTTGCATTTGCTTTCTTCCTCTAGAACAACGGCTGCAACCTCATCGAAGACCAGATAATCTGTGAGGATATTATTTGTTAGGTTGATGATGAGTTGATCATACGAGTCAGGCAGACTTTGAAGTAGAAGTTCAACAAATTCATTTATCTCTACTTTATATTTTATATCCCAACGATATTTAGAGTATTTAGGTGCTCTGTCACTGAAGTATATTCTGCCATCTGAAGAGTATAAAGCTTCTTTTTAAGAAAAAATTTGTTGTAGGTTGATATGAGCTCGTACAGTCTAGTGAGTTGATCTCATATCTCCTTTTTGGTTTTCTTTTCTTCTATGTTGGACAATATCCCATCCCCTAATGCCAAATGAAGATATGCAACAACATTCTCATCCATCTCATTCCACATTATCATTTGTGAATTCCTATGTCCTTTCGTTGATAACCGCCAAGCAACTATCTTTTCTCAATATTGTCATTATCTTTAATTTCCAGACTGAGAATTTTTTCCATTGAATTTCTCAATCTCATACTTTGTCGCCATAGCTTTTATCCTAATTAATGAACCAAATGCTCTAATACCACTTGTGGTGAAAAATTGAGGCGGATTATGCGCATGATTCGTTTGTGAATGGAATAAAGCAAATTGCAGCTAAAATAATTGACATAATAAAATCGAAAAAAATATGGAACACACAGATTTTAATGTGAAAATCCCAAACAATTCAAGAAAAAACCACAAGTAAGACTAGAAAAATTTCACTATAAAAAATTATAGGAGTTACAACCTTTCTCTCTATATAACCAAGGAGAGAACAATTAACACTCTCACTTGAAATAGAAGAAAACACACTTACCATTCTCTCTATTACCCTAGGAGAGAACAATTAACACTCTATTTTGAAATAGGAGAAAATACATTTATCCTTCTCTCTATTACCCAAGGAGATGATAATTAACACTCTCTCTTGAAATAAAAAAAACTTACTCTCTGTATTTTTCTTTACAAGGAGATCACTCTCAAGAAACACCCAACTCACCAACTAATTCTCTTACAATGCTCATCACCATCAACTCCACACAACTAGCCATCCTCTCGGGCCTATTTATAGACTCACAATTTTTAAATGTTAAGAAAAGTAAGCTGGCAAATTCAACTTATAAATAATTTGCAAACAATGAAAGCTAAATTAGTTTTTGCAACTAAAAATTCAAAATCAAATTGGTCACTTCTTCCTTTTAATAATAAGTTGGTTAACAAATCTTTATATAGTGCAATCACCATTCTTATCTATTTAAATTTGTATATACAATGTTCTACCCTTAATAACTAATACTAAATGCTAATCAACTACTCCAAATATTTTGAGTGGTAGCTAATGGCACAAGGCATCATTACACGATCTTTTCAATCTTTTCCCTTTTTGCTTTAGCTTTGCTTTGATTTTATATTCTTCCTGTCATGCTGTTTGGTAATAGAAGGAATATTTTACTTTCAAATTTATTATTTAACAAAAATCCATATTTTGGTGATGCTCAAATTAATTAATATGTGAAGATTAATGGACAAAACACATATGCAACAAGTTGTCAAATCATTATTTTTGAGTTACAAACAAAACCATGTTTTTTTATAGTATTTTTAAAATTTTAATTAATTTAATTTGAATTTACAAACATAATTATAAGAATAATAAAAAAAATTTAATTAATAAATTTAATATAATTATATATATTATAGTTTAATTTAAAAATATTATTTAAATAAAAATAATTTTTTATCAACTAATTCTACCGGTTACGAATAACTAAGCATCTTCTTAATAATCATAGCACAAGACTTTCAAAAATCTGGCAGATCATTGATTGCCTATATCTTGCATTAAAGGATGCATGTAACATTCCAATTTCCATTCTTCATGCTAACTTTTTTTATGATATATATATATACAAACAAAAATTACTTGAATAATGGCAAATTTTGAATTTTATTTTTAAAAAATATCCTTAAAAAATTAGACAATAGACTATATTCTTATTGGCTTGATTTATAAATATTTAATTTCTAT
Organism: Mallotus repandus; assembly: GCA_949671775.1. NCBI lineage: Eukaryota > Viridiplantae > Streptophyta > Magnoliopsida > Malpighiales > Euphorbiaceae > Mallotus > Mallotus repandus. The sequence continues at coordinate 3,745 of CATIWM010248999.1, forward strand.
GAAAAAGGACTTCCTACTTTATTTTCTTCACATTAATCAATTTCCTCCACGGTAAGTAGTAAGTGAAAAATATACAACTTCAATGTCCTCCAATCCTCTGGTTGACTGTGACTCCAACCCATATCTAATCTCAACCATTTTGTTGATAATGCTAAATGAATAGTAGCTGCATAAAAGCAAAAAAATTAAAAAATATCTTTATATTAAATAAAACAAAACGATATCATTGTTTTTAAGCTTGAAAATGACCAAAATTGAACTTGCATTTGAGTCTCATTTAGCATTCATTTGACATGAATTTACCCCACATTTTACTTCTATATAAAGTGACCAAAGGCACCATTGAATAACTCAGGAAAGTAAAGGGATAGTAAGGTAGCACCCTTAGTGTTGCTGGTTTGCTTTCCTGACAAATCCTCAATATACACCAACTCTTTTCTTTGTAATTTTCTCTAAATCCTCCATTGTTTGGTCATCTTTGCACAAGCTTTGGAACACAAATGGCCCCAGAAGTGCCTGTAGATGTATTTTCAGGGAGTGGGAAGGTCTCTAACACAGGGTACTCAAAGCGGGCTTATGTGACATTTTTAGCTGGAAATGGGGATTATATAAAAGGTGCGGTTGGATTAGCTAAAGGTTTAAGAAAGGTAATGAGTGCATACCCTCTTGTTGTTGCAATCTTAGGTGATGTTCCTGAAGAACACCGTGAAATCTTGAGGTCTCAAGGTTGTATAGTTCGTGAAATTGAGCCTATTTATCCACCTGAAAACCAGGTTCAATTTGCCATGGCTTACTATGTCATCAACTACTCCAAGCTAAGGATATGGAATGTAAGAAATCTCCTGTCTCTTTCCTTTCTTTTTATTCAAAATTTCATGTTAATAGTTTGCATGTATTGATTTGACTTATTCAAATGTAGACAAAATGTTTAAGAAAGAATCAGAAATTTTAATGTTTTGATAATGATGATGCCATATTATAACCATTTTATTCTTAAAAAAAATTAGTCATCAATCACCATCTTTAATACTGATTAGTTTCCAGGAGATCTATAAGTAAATCAATCATTTTTTCCGTTAACTTGTGTCATAAGTTATTGGTTATGAAGCACTATACTTGGCTTTCTATCTGTTACAAGACGTGCATGTTTAGGTACCAACACCCACCCTTTTTTTACAAGCAAACTATGCATCTTATGTCATGTGTACGTCTAATTTAAGGGCATTTATGTGTTGTATACATGTTTTTTTTGTTAATAGGAAATGGCCTACCATAGTGTTTTTTTTTAAATTGACAACTGTAAAATTTAAATTCTGCACCTTAGAATATTTTTAGAGAAAAATTATCAAATAACTACTTTTTCACTCAACTGTATATATATTTATTTATTTTTGAAAAAAGTAATGATACATGTTGGGACTCGCGACATGAACAACATGTCGCAGATCCTGCTAAAAGATAAAAAAAAATTATTTTTCTTTTTGCCCCTAATACAGAGGGGCATCTACCTCAGAGGAGGAAAATATTTTTGGTAAAATCAAGAACTCAGGATACCCTTTTCGTGTCGGGTACCGATACAAAACATATTCCTTTTGGAAAATGTATAGTAAGGAAAAACCAAAGTTGTAGTGCTAGGTGATTTATGTATAGAATAAACATAAGTCTCGTCATGCACCTACTAGCCAACAACTTCTTGGCTTATATATCATATTTATAGACCAATCATATAATTTTTTTGGAGTTTTAAACCAAAATTATTTAATTTTGTGGGCGTGGTTCTTGATATACAGTTTTTGGAGTATAGCAAGATGATGTATCTGGATGCGGATATACAAGTGTTCGAAAACATAGATCATCTCTTCGACATGCCTGATGGCTACTTTTATGCTACCATGGACTGCTACTGTGAGAAGAATTGGAGTTATTCTCTTCAATACAAAATTGGCTACTGCCAACAATGCCCAGATAGGGTTCCATGGCCTGCAGATATGGGTTCTCCTCCTCCTTTGTACTTCAATGCCGGCATGTTCGTGTTCGAGCCTAGCCGCTCCACTTATGAGAACCTGCTTCATACTCTTGAGATCACCCCTCCAACACCCTTTGCAGAGCAAGTAAGTTCTGACACTATTATTAAGCTAAGTAAAAATTAATCACCATAGCAATTATACATAACCATGCATGTCCCCAGCCAACTTTCTTAAATTTTTCTTTGTGAACAAAAAATGGCAGGATTTTTTGAATATGTTTTTTGAGAAGGTATACAAGCCACTACCTCTAGTTTACAACCTGGTTTTAGCCATGTTATGGCGCCATCCTGAGAATATAGAGGTCGAAAAGGTTAAGGTTGCTCACTACTGTGCTGATGTAAGTGGTCTGTACACATTCTTCCTGTACTTAACTGACCTCATTAAAATTCTATGTTAGTTAATTAACATGTATAAGCTGACAATCATATAGGGATCAAAACCATGGAGGTACACTGGCAAGGAACCTAACATGGACAGAGAAGATATCAAGATGCTAGTTGCAAAATGGTGGGAAATATACAATGATGAATCGCTTGATTTGAAGCCAGAAAATTCAGCTCCAGCAGAAGAAGAAACCTTCTCATCAAGAACATCAATTTTGGCTTCCATGCCTGAGCCTGCTATTTCCTACATCCCTGCACCTTCTGCTGCTTGAAACAAATAAAAATTATATTGCCATGAGAAAATAATATAGAAAAAGTTTGGTGTCATCCCACCCTTTTTTCATTTTCTCTAATTATATGTATACACCTTTTTTTTTTCGATTTTCTATAGGCTACTTGTGGTGTGACTTGACTTCACACAAATACGTATTGAAGTGCGGACAAAAGAATGTATAACTTTTGCTTAAGTTCTATCCTTGTAGAGACTTCCCAAATATATATTTTATATTTTATACAATTTTAGTACTAATAATGATTTGAAAGAAGTTAATTCCTTATCATGTTCTCTTGATATATTCCATCAGTTTAGGACCACAGCGAAGAATAAAAATTGGTGTCTCTTTCCTGTTTGAAAATAATTAGATAAATAGAACAGTTTTGTTTAGGATGTGCAGAAGCATTTGTCTGTTTGTGTGAGAACTGAGATTCCTGACGAAGGATGGAGCTGGACCATCACGTCAAAAGCCATTATCCGCCCCATTAGATGGCTGCTTCCTGATAGATTTCCGAAAGCAGTCTATGAATGTTCAGGATTCAAAAGAAGCCGTCACAAGATCCTTTCACTAGAGAATAGAGCAATCCTTGGAAATTGACAGATTCTACTACTTCATTTTGATGAGACTAGTGGAAGGTAAGAAAGGGGAAAAAAAAGAGGTAAACAATCCATGAATATTAGTTACCACATTGACTAAAAGCCTTGTATAACCTGCAATGGACATTTTCAGAGATGTATGTTAGTCCAAGTAATCGAATGCATCCTCACTTTCGTCTTCACCTTCTTCATATTCCTTGTCTTCAAAGTGGGGATTCCAGCAGAAGTTATTTTCAAAAAGAAAAGGTGGTGGTGCCATTTCTTTGCTTCTCTGGGACTTCCTATCATTTGTATTTATAACTGAAACGATCTTCTCCTCAATACAATCTTTGACAATTTCCTCTCGAATCTCTCTGCTCTGCAATCCAAGAAGAGAAAAGCATTCCTCTTGGAAGCCTGGATCATTAGACGACAAGATGAGTCCTGCAATAGCCCTTGCAAGATCAGGGGCATAACTGCGAACCTGAGAATGATGGCAGCCCCAAACTTGAAGTCCAGCTCGAAGACATAGGTTTCTAAATAAACTAAAAAGAAAAGAAGTACTGAACAGCAACAATTAGCATTACTCAAACAAGTAGCTAGCTCGAAGAGACTCAATCCATAGTACTATTAGAGATTACTTTCATTCATTAAAAGAGTCCTCTTCAGGCCTTTGGAAATAAAAGCCAAATGAATTTGGACATTAATCCATTTATGTTATAATTGCATATGACATTGCCAACATTTTTCCCTTAGAAGTTTTACAGAAAACGAATCTACTCCGTAGACAAGGAAAGGATTTCACCTTGAGGGCATGTCCACTTAAAAGAATTCCAGCATATTTCTCCTTTAAATCATCCAGTGCAAGTTTAACGGCTTTTTTTATGAGATAACGTTCAGTTTGAGCTTTACGCCTTGCTGATGGTATGATGACCTTGAAAACAAGTCAAGGAGACTACAGCATACAATATTGACAAATGAATGAAAAGAATCAAAGGATCTAAATGAAAATAATCCCAATATATTGAAGCACATAGTTTTATAAGAACATAGGATATTGCTTATGGTAGCAGTGGAGAACAATAGCTATGTGACTATTAAGTGGTAAGTTTTCCCATTCTAGCAAGTTGTTTTCTTGATCCCCAACATTCCCCAAAGTCATTCCGTAGCTTTTCCAGTCAATGCTAGAAAATGCGCTGAGGAATTGGTTGGAAATTGAACAGGGTTTGAAATCTTGAAAATAAAATACCTGCAAGTGATCAAAGCAGGTGAAAGAAGTGCATTTAAAAAGAGTAAAATCATCACAAATTTCAAAGCAATCAAACATGTGCAATTCTAAGAGTTTTCTAATTTCTGCTCGTTTACAATGTTTATATGCACCTGATAGCCAAGGAAAACCATCGACATCATATCATTTGATGTTACCACCTACATGCTTTGACACTGCATCCAACCATTTGGCATTTTTAGCATAATTACAATCTCAAAACACAATAATAAAGCTCCTTTTCAGAGCCATATGGGCCCTCCAAATCCCTTTAATTAAGCAACTGATAGCCAGTTCTTTAATTCTGCTTAGTTTAGAACCTAGTGTCTCAGGTTTTGGCAAGGAACTCAAGCAACACACTAAGAATGAGTCGGTTAAATAATCCTATGCCCAACAGACATAATTGTGACATATAATTTCCTCTGTACAGTGTAGAATTAAGCATAAAGAATCATATTAGTATTGCCTCTCCCTCTCTCCTCAAACATGCAACTTTCTGCAATCGATCATTTTACCAGAAGATTTCTGACAATATTCCGCAAATGGAGAAAGAAAATCATAAAAAAATAGAGAAGAGGAAGATATTGATATGACCTCTGTTTTTGAGCTGAATTGACTGAAACAGGGACACATTGATGCCGACTCACTTATTATAATCACCACTTCCGTTATCAGCCCTGAACTCCTTTGACTTTCCAGATTGCATGCTGTTCCATTCCCGATCTTAAGATGCTCCCTAACAAGAAATGAAGGAAGAAAGACATTTCCAGAATGATTTAAGGTTGTTTAGGATGTTCCACAAAATCAGCTTTTAGAAAAACACATGTTTGCAGAAGGCAAATGACATATGTTTAAAGGCTGAAAATTTTGGCAGAGGTAGAGTGATTTAGTAATATAAGCTTGTATGTCCATGCGAATGTGAATGGTAAAATTTATTGGTCAACCAAATATGCAACATGCACTTTACTTTATCATGAACTGCTATCATTAAAGTTCCAGTTCCTTGTAACTTTATGCTTCCAATACCTAGTTAACTGTGATATTACTTGGTATGGAGAGCACATTTAGAGTGGAAGGTAAATGGAAGGAGAAACTCCAACTCAACATCTGTGTAAAAAGTGATGGCTTCACAGTCCATACACAAAGATGATGACCACCTTGAGGTATGTGTTCAGTAACAAGAGCTGGCATGCAATCAAACACAGGGTCAGCAATAGCTGATGGTAACCAAGTAGCATAGTTCATAGAGATATCTCAAGACACTGAATTAACTTGAGAAATATGCAACGTTGCATGTGAACAATGTACAAGAATAACTCAAAAAAATTAAATATACATTTATTCAGTTTAAAACCATCATCCCAACTCCTGAATAAAAGCACTGGAATTCAGCTATGAACGTGTAACTTTCAGGAATGCAGCACAAGCTTACCGAGTCGGATAGCAAGTACTGCAATTTTGATTTAATCTATGTCCATGCTTTAAAACATAATCTTCAAAGCCTGACTTCAAACGCTCAATATTTGAAGTTGAAAATGGCAAGGGATTGCTCTCGTTTGCTAAAAATAGATTTTCACATCGTGATCCAGGGATATTCCCGCATTCAACCACCAGTTCAGCAGCAACATTCTGGGGAAAAGAAATGAAGCTGATGAACAGTTTAGCACACAAGTTACCACCAGAGTTGTGAGAACTATTACATGTGCCTATATTTATTGGTCGTAAATTAGAAGAAACCCTCTATCTTTTTGTAAAGGTGAGATAAGATCAATAGTTCTAAAAGCACATCTCTATAAGCCAATGTAAAAACAGGTTATGTAATTGAGTCCATTAAACTAACGCACTCTTCAGATATCAAAAACAAAGGGAATAAGAAAGGGAAAATTAAATTCACCAAAATTTCAGCTTCTTGAGAATTTAGCACTTGTTATTGCTTCTTTGTATGCATTCTACTATACAGGTAAACCCCCCTAGCCTCCCACCAGAAACTCTCCCTAAAAAACCCCTTCACCTCCTTAATCAACTTTCCTTCTCATATGAAATTTTCAATAAAACTAATCACCCAAATAAATGGGTATTAGAGTTGCAAGTTTGACTTACAGGAATCTTTAGGATGAGAATCTGCAAAACAAATAACAAAAAAACCAAGTAAATAGTAGAAGCGCAGAAGAAAATATTGAGCCTTAATATCTATAAATTTTTGTTCTGCTAGTAATGCAAGATGAGAATAATGCTCTAACAGGCATAATTCAAGTTTCAAAATTCAAAAAAAAAAAAAAAATTAATCTCACAGTTAAAAAAATGAAAATTACTGAACCCATGCACACAATATATTTCAGAAATGCAACCAACTAACCTTTCGAAAGAAGCTATTGATAGCTGACTCTAAAACATCAATACACTCAGAAATGGATATAGACGCTTCAGTTCCACTGAAACCCAAAAAAAAAAAAATCACACCAAACCGTTTCAAATACAGAGACAATTGGAAATTAACAACACGAAATATAATCAAACAATTGAAGAACATCAACATGCCTGAATTTTGAACCATTCTTACAGTTTGAAGGCAACCGAGTCAATCTTCTTCTACCAGTGCTTTCTCTCAAATTCAAAACATAACGATGCACCTCAACATCGCTAATACCTGCAATCAACCTCCATATTACCCAAAATCTAACCTAATGTGTACTGATACAATTCAAACATGAGAAACAGAACTTACTGGTGGTTGTGATGGAGACCAATCCATCTGCATCTCAAAAAAAAAGGTAAAAAAGTTAAAAACGAATTTGCAGTTAATGAAGATTAACTGAGGCTGCTTTGCTTTGATTTGCTTACGGCTTACCCCACTTTTGTGTATCAATGGCTTCTCTTGTACACTTTAGGTGTTGAAACTCTTCTAAATTGCTTCCGATTCCAGTATCAGAAACTGGAAAAAAAAAAGAAGAAATTCAAAAAAAATCATTGAAAAATCGAAGAGAGACGGAAGGAAAGAGAGCACTTTACTTGAAATTTGAACAGTGGAAGGATCTGAAGGCGGAGATTTGAGAAAAACAGAGAGCCTGCAGATGTCTTCAGATACGCGACATCTCTGAAATGCGCAAGAAATTATCTGCAAGTTTTCCATTCAATTTCAACACAAGAAGAAATCGAAAGATTACTACAAAAACGATGATTATGAGGCTGCAGTGTTAGTGATCGCTGAACTCACGTCTAAACAAAGCTCTGTAACAGGAGAAGAAGAAGAAGCAGCAGCATCCATTGAGTCGAACGATCAGCGCTCACAAATCTTCAACGAGAAAAATAGAGATGAAAAAGAAAATTCTCCCGCGCTCTGAAGAAAATGTAACTTTGGGACGGGACCGGGCTGGTTCGGGCCGGATTTAACTTCTTGTATAGTTGTATGTAATTATTTCTAGGGATTCCCAAAAAAAAACTGCTATTCACCAAAATGCTTTTACTTTTCGTTATTTACTAAAATATCCCGAAAAAACCAAAATATTTACCTCCGTGTCTTAACTTAATGTAAACCACGCAAAAAAAAAAAAAAAAAAAAAAAGAACGCTAAAAAAAAATCCCATCCATCTTCATCTTCTCCGCCACGGTCACCATCAACATAACCTCTTTATTGCCAGCGACTCCTTCGATGGCGTTTAGTTTTCTTTCTCCTTCATCACCCATTCTTCGTTTTCTTGATTGATTCGTGTTGGGTTTCTTTGTTTTTCCAATCCATGAATCTCTCTGGCTTTTGCTTTTGTTCCAAAAAAAAAAAAGAAAGGAAAGCTGAGAGCGAGATGGGAGAAGAAGAGCTTGAAAGCAGACGGTGACAACGATAAGCATCAACTGTAAATCTTGGAGAAAATCCATTACGGGGGTACAAATTGAGGTGCAGACAAAAGAAGGAAATCAAAAAGCAGCAGCCCTTTGTTTTGAGAATGATTTTGATAAGTTGAATCGAGCTTTTTTATCACTTCGATATCATCATTTTCTGTATGTAATTGGCTTTGTTGTTTTTTTTTTGGGCAATAGATCACAAAAATCATATCTCCGGTTTGTTTATTTGTTTTTTTATGGGTTTTAGTCAATTTTTATAATTTTTGAAATCTGAAATAATTTTATGAAAGAGAGGCCACCAGAATTTGTTGAATTATAATGTCATGTTTTTTGTATTGATGATTTTTGGAGGGTTTAGTCATCCTTGTGTTTGTGCTTCTCTTGGGTTTTACGTAGTGGAATATATTCATTCTAGTTTTTTTTCTTTGATGATTAACTCCTCAAAAAATATGTACCTTTCTTAGCGTTTTTTTTTTTTTTGTTATTTGAACCATATGGTAAATTGTTGATGTATAATTGAATTTGACCTTTGGTTTACTCATTCTTGTTTTGTTGGGTTGATTTGAATGATTGTAACGGGTTATATACAAGCTCATTTTTGTGTGTTGGGTTTCAGTGTGTTCTTTTCTGCATTGCATATGTTTGCAAAAATGCTTGTGTGAAGTGCTGCTGGGCATTTGTCTGCAGCGGGTGTTGTTTTTTCTTGATTTTGGAATGTTCGTGGGATACTGGTTAGATTTTAACCACCCCAGACGCTTTTCTTCTATATATATAGACTTTGACATGGTGTTGCTTTTGAGACAGAGATGGATGACAATTCTTTTTTTTTCTTTTAACTGGTTGGCAAGTGGACTGTAAATGGGACTTCCAAATTTCACTAGCTAATGCAACCTTTTCATTCTGGTTTAGCGTCGAATATGTCAACTTTTTAAAAAAAAAATTATATTTTTAAGATTTGACCACATTACATTACGGCAAACAAAATGAAAAAATGAATTTACAGATAGAAAAAGGTGTGGTCTCCACTTTACCATCATTCATATACATAATATTTCGTTTCAACAGTTGAGACTCTTGAATAAATTATGGATGGTAGCCTCTGAATAATCAACTCTGTAATATATATCAATTAGATATTTTATTTAATTTAATAAATCAAAACTTTTGAGTTCAACATTATATTATTATAATATATATTTGGCCCCTTTTCTTTAAATTTTATTAGAAAAATAACAAGATATATAAAAATAGGGTTGGAATGTGTCCATATCTGAAAGGCATGTATGTAGTAAATAACATGTCACTAAAACAGAAAAATGAATCGGAAACCAAAAATAAACCAAAATGATACAAAAAATGAATCGGAAACCAAAAATAAACCAAAAAAATACAAAAAATGAATCAAAAATAAAAC
>CATIWM010249084.1:0-19088 GCA_949671775.1 Mallotus repandus
AATTTTGTACCTTGGATGGGCATTCCCATATTATGAATTATTAATCACATAATTAAATCATTTTATTTAAAAAAAACTAGAGAATAAAGGAAAATGTGATCCATATCCTTGCATTTGGATGGTTTTTGTGATCAACAAATAACAACACAAATATCACATAAAAGCACAATATTTATTAACTAAATGATCATAAATGAATGCTTAAAGAAAATGTAAATTTCCATATAAGAAGTGAGAAAATGAAAAAGGATTTATTTGTTGAAAAGGAATTGAAAAATAAGTGCAAAGTATTCCATTTTATTAACCATAAAAGATAAATTACCCATTAAAAGAAGGAAAACAAATTTTGGTATATTGTTAGTTGTTTTCTAGTTGATTTTCGATTGTTGGCAGCAAATGAAATACAATTTAAACATAAAAATAAATAGAAAACTTGATGAAATTGACAAGATAAAGCGTAAATAATACCAAAAGGAACATGTTATAATAAGATAACAAATTAAATCAAATGAATAAATAAGGAGCAGAGGTAGTGATTGCAAATAAAATGCAATAAAAAAAACATAAATAAGATATAGAAATAAAGAGAAATGAGAGTTAAATGTAAAGATTGAGATGGCAATTGGTAATATAACAACATAAATCATAAATTGATAATTAAAATAACAAATGGAAATAAAAGGTAGTAATAAGTTAGTAGAAGTTAATATAGCTAGTAGCTTGAGATTGATAACAAGAGGGAGATATAATGCAATGGATAATGCTAATGCAATGCATGCTCACACAAGCATTAAATAAATCTGGGGTGCATGCAAAGTGATGCAAATTTAGGAACCATGCAAAGTGATGCAAATTCGAGAAGCATGCAAGTATGCAAGTGATGCAAGCTGGGTAGCATGCAAGTTTGCATCTAGAGGATCTAAAAATGAGCACATGCATGGTAGTGATATGCATCAAGCAAGTGATATGCATAAAGGCACATGAATGCATGGAAATGCAAAAATGCAAAAGAAATAGAGGGAGAAGTAGATAATAGTATGTAATAGTAGAGAAAAGGTTAGTAGTGATAATAAAATAGTATTAGATGCGAAAGAGACATAAAAATGAGAAGAAAATGACTCTTATGAGGTTAGAGACACTAAATAAGCAGAAAATAGCATTTAAAAGCTATACTTGAGAAATAAACTTAATATTAATACAAAATGGACTCAACTAAAGCATGAAATATGAAATTAAAAACTCATAAGACTCTAAAATTGAAATAAAGACACACAAACAAGGCACTTGTGTTCAAGATGGTGACCACAAGCACTATAAATGCAAACTATCTACATTAATACTCTCAAATCAACAAAAAGTTCACAAAACGCACAAATAATGATCTATGATATAAAACACAATCGAAATGAATTATAAATGGTAAAAATCCTAAATTAGAATACCATATACGCATATTAATATCTTAGCAAGATCACAACAATAATCAAGGTCTAATTAAGTACAATCAAGCACAATTAAGCAACATATATGCATAATACATACTATTCAAGACTTTAAACATGTATTCACACCAAAATTAATGCCAAATAATAAAGAAAACTAATAAAACATTTAATTAAAATTCACATAAACATCAACAAATATAATCACAATCGTCAAACTAAAGCAAGATCAAGGATCACACTTGAAAGCACTCAAAGAAGAGTTTTTGAGAAATAAAGGGAAAATAATCATAAATTCAATTAAAAATAGAAAAATAAGTTAAAATACTTCAATTCCATCATCCTAAGGTCTTAAGTAAGGGTTAAAATCATATTCAAACAAGCATATACCCTTTAGAACCCTAAAAACCATCATCGAAGTCATTTGGACGAAGAAGGATGAACAACCGGTTTTGGGGCCTAAAAAACCGGTTTTGGAGCATGAACAATCGGTTTTATAGGCCAAAATAGTCAGTTTGAGAAGGACAATAGCCAGGTTTGGCATATGAACAGCCAATTGGTTGTTCATAAGCCAAAACTGGTTGTTCATGTCTGAACAACACGATTTTGCACTCTTTTGCTTTCAAAACTTGATTTTAATGCCTCAAATCCTAGAAATAAGATGAGAATCAATGAGATGAGAGTGATCTTTTAGAAAGTGTTTAGCCTTAAAATTTGGGAAAGAACTCACCAAGAAACACCAATTAATTGTAGAGAATTGAGATTGAAACTCAAAGGAAAAGGGTGTTTTTAGGTGGGTTTAATCTTGGGTTTGGTTCTGATTTGATTAGAATTTATTTGCAGGAATTGGATTTTGGGTTTTGGTGATTGATTTTGGTATTTTTGAGAGATATTTCAGGAGAAAATAGAGAGAAATTAGGTCTAGAGGAATTTTGGCATAGTTTCCCCTTGATTTCCCAATTTTTCCTTAAATTCTAAGGCTTTCTGGAGAGAATTATTTTATAATCTTTTTGGGTTTTTATGCTGAAATTTTCTCTGTATCGAAGTGGTTCTCTCATCCTCCAAAAGCCCCCTAAATCTTTCCTTAAAGCTTCTATTTATAGGCATTTGAGGTTAGTGGCATTTATTGTAAATTCCATTGAATATTCAACGTTATTATATAATAGTATATACTCTCCCTTTGAGAAATTGACACTTATCCTAGTATATTTCAAATTTAGAATATTCCTTACTTAGAAAGCACCTTTTTTGACAAGTGTCCTTTTTGCATAAGGACAAGGAGAGGTAGACAATTGTGGGACCGGTTTGACCACCGGAGCTCAAAATTTTGACTTTTTCCTAAATAGGACCCACTAACACACTAGAATTTTAGAAGACTGTTTCAAACTAAAATTCAACTCCGGGAGCTCTGTTTGACCATTGAAAAGTCCCATTGACCAAAGTTTGATTTTTGTTCTTGGGGCTTTTAGAGGTTAAACCGAAGCTTCAGGAATCAAAACTAGACTGAAAACTACAAAAATTAGATTGTAAATAGCCCTTACATAGGACTGTACTTATTAGTTTAGAAGACACTACTCGGGTGAACTTCTCTTTGATTATTCTTCTCAAACCTCTTTCTCAATACCAAAAGGGTATGGTTAGGTCCTGAAACTGTGTATTTAGTGATTGTGTATGATTTTAGTGGTTCAGTGGATTTTGAACTGGCTTGAATTTCAAATCTCTTTATGAAATTGACTGCCTGATGAGACATTTTAGCTTTTTTATCATCAACTATCAGGGTTTTAAAAAATGACCCTAATAGTTTGCCCCCTGCTTTGGAGGAATTTGTGTGTTCTTACCAAAACATTCAATAGAAGAACTGTGATTTGTATGTCATGGTCGTCACACACAAATTCTGACAAAGCATAAAAATAAACTCTAGAGTTCAGAGATCGTACCTGAGTTCTTTCCTACTTATCATTTTCCATTATTTCCTATGAACTCAAACTTAAAAACATAAGTTAGCATTGTAATTTAAAATTGAAATGAAAATAAGTCTGTAGACTTATGAGTCCTAAGACTCTTATGAGTTGTCCATAAAGAATGTGAGTCAAAAGACCCTAATGCATTGTTCGTAAAGAATATGAGTCGTGATGACTCCCGTAATTGAAATAAAATTGTCATCAACCTACGCTGGGCTTTAAACAGGATTGAAATTGTCGTTTAGCCTTCGTTGGGCTTCAGACAAGATTGAGATTGTCGTTTAGCCTTCATTGGGCTTCAGACAAGATTGAGATTGTCATTTAGCCTTTGTTGGGCTTCAGACATAACTCAGATTGTTGTTTAGCCTTTGTTGAGCTTCAGACATGATTGAGATTGTCGTTTAGCCTTTGCTAGGCTTCGGACATGATTGAAATTGTCCTTTAGCCTTCACTGGCCTTCATACAGGGTTGCAATTTTCGTTTAGCCTTCGCATATAGGATTGAAATTATTATTTAGCCTTCTCTGGGCTTTAGAGAGGATTGAGATTGTCGTTTAGCCTTCACTAGGCTTTAAACAGAATCGAGATTGTCATTTAGCCTTCATTGGGCTTTAGACAGGATTAAGATTATCGTTTAGCCTTTGTTGAGTTTAAAACAGGATTGAGTCCATAGACTACCACAATTAAACGGAGTCACTTAAAAAACTCAAATACAAAGTCATTAGAATATGTATTTGATGTTTTGATATTGTATTTCTAAAAACAAACACTAGGGATATGCATTTTTTTTAATTTTTGATAAACTATAATTTTTCTTGAAAAACAACTATTGAAAAAGACTGTAATTTTAAAATTTAATTGCAATTTTTTTATTTGAAAAGAAAATCCACTAGGGAGTTTTATTTTTTAAAAGAAACATTAGAAATTTGAATTTTTAATAAACTAAAAAATAGTTAAAAATATACTTTAATTTCGAAATATGAATGTAATTTTTGAAAGAAAACCTACTGGGGAAATTTATTTTGAGTAAATATGTACAAAATAAAATGTGATAGAAAGTAAAGAGTTTCTTACCTGTGAAATTTTACTTTGTCAAGAGCCCATTTGCACCTCTAGTGGCATCTTTGTAATTTCGACCTCCAGCTCTCCATTTATATCCACATATTACCAGTTTTGTTTATAAAAATTTATCCAAAAATATTCTAAAAATCCTCTGAACATTTTGTAACTTCAAATGGCACAACGAAGGACTCCAGAAGCACCCGGACAAAAATCAGTGCATCATTTGACTAAGAAACGTGGAGGATTACAAGTTCTAACCATCAAATTACTTTAAGGAGAGGCTCCTCCTTTGCTCCGTGATCTTTCCCATCAAATTTGTTCATATCCGGTTAATTTTTCTTAAAATTTCTTTGATATTTTAAGCACCCATGCACCTAAGAACTTGATTTAAGTTGGGTGTTTGATGTTTAGGATGTGTTTAGGTTGGATTTTTATGTGTTTGGATTAATTTTTTGGCCAAGAATGATGAATTGCAAGTCTTTTTGTATGGTGACTTGCTAGGGTTTGACTTCTGGATGTTTGGGCTTTGCAGATAGATAAAGCTAGTCTGATAAGAGCCGATGGAAACCTTAGATTAGCTTGTGCTTGGTTCGAAGAACTTTTGATTTATGTCTGAGCTCAGATCTCAGTGACAAGGTATGATGATTTTATATCCATCCTCCTATATGAAACTCATCAGACTTGAAACTTAGTTGGATTTCGGGCATCGATAGAGAGGTGGCAAAACACCACACACACATTTCATTTCAACTTTGGTAAAACAACTATTGATTTAATTGACTTCCACTTGATCATTGGATTGCCATTCACTGGGGTACAAGTACCCATTGACTATTGTTTGTATTCTCCTCACCTTGATGGTGAGAGTAAGAGATATATCAAGTGGCTATTTCGTCGTCCTTTTACTTCACTTTGTTATCAAGGTAGAGTAGTGCTTCAGTACTCGAGGATTTACGATGCTTGTCAGAATTGGACCCTATCAAATGCTGTTGAAGTCGACCAGCTTGCCCGGTGTTTTCTTATTTTTCATCTTTGTTCATGTAACTTTTGTAACACTGAGAGTAGTGTGGACTTGTGCTTTTTGCATGTCTTACGTTACTCAGATGTAGTTAGCAGCTATAATTAGGGTGGTGCTGCTCTTGTACACCTTTATGGCTACTTGGACAAGGTCTGCCGAGCTTATAGTCATCTTAGTGGTCTCTAGAGAGCTCTAGAGGTAAACCCCTTTATTGTTCTTACCACTCTGCTTTTTTTTAATTATTTATTGACATGTCTGACCTTTCATTTCTTCCACTTTGCACAAATTTGGGCATATGAGTATGGCATTTTTCCTCCACCACAAATGGAGCATGAGGATGATGATGTCCCAAGCATTCCTCGAGGAGCTTGGTACTTGAATGCTCATAGAGGGACTTCCAAGGATTTGTCCCGACATAGAAGTCGCTTGAACAACTTTAGCTTTTATGATGTAAATTCCTACAAATAAAGAAAAACTTAGTTAGTATTCCTATCTTTATTCATTTATTTTTAACTTTTTTTCGATAGCTGCATCATGATCCATTTGGAGCTGATATTAGCACGCTCGGGTTTGTTGGTGCTTTATGGATGAGACAAGTTCAACTCGAGGGTCCTTTTTGCAAGAGCTAGTTCTTTGGTGAGCAAATTTGGCGTTAGTGGATTGGTCCTGATAGTTGTTTTGTTCCTCTCCTTCCACCATCTACCATGACTTCTACTAAAACAATATATGGTAAAGATTTGGAGCTTTCATTGGCAGGTTTTCCATGTGAGATGTTATTGGAGCCTTTTGAGGAGCATGCTTATCTTTACTTTATTCAGGCTTGCCTGTTGCATATTGTGCCTGACGATGTATACCCAATTAGTCCAAGCATTATACCTTCCGAGATTCACTCCACTACCTCTGTCGTATCATTTTATTCTCTTATGATTTTATTTTATCTTGTGCATCTTTCTCTAATTCAAATTTATAGGTTCGCAAGAGAGGTCATGCAGAGTCTGGTGCTCAATGTGAGGCTATAATTTTCCAACATAGCATTGACATTATTCCTGGGGATTTTACCTGAGAAGTGAACTTAAAGTTCCCAGTTCTTGATTTTGTTCATGAAGCAGAGATCCATGAGGAACGTCCCACTCTAGATTGTCTGCCTATTCCATTTGCACCTGCTGAGACGACTCATGTAAGATACCTAAAACTTCATCTTGAAGTTGTGTCAGTGGTGAATAAAGAGATAATAATCACATTAACATTAATGCAGGGTAATAGGTCATCAGTAGATAAATTAATGCAAGGGCTATATAGTGCAAAGAAAATTAATGCAAGGGCTATATAGTGCAAAGAATCTTATGTCCAAAGTTAACAAGAAAGCATTCGTAAGTACAAATATATATGTACACATGAATATGCCTATGAATGAAAAACATTAATGCATTTATGAATATGAGTAAGTAAATATGAATGTATGTATGCATATGTGAGTATGAATGTATGAGTATGATTTTTTATGCAAATTCTAATCCCATTTATGTCTCAACTACAGGAGATCCTTTCTAAGAATAGACGCATGAAGCAACGGATGACAACATATGAGCAAGAAATTCATGACTTGAGGAAGCAGTTATCTAGGAGTCGTAGTACTAGATAGACTTCTTAACCTTTTCTGTATGTATTCCACTTATCCCTTATGTATCTTGGACTTATGTATCTCTTTGGCTTTATTGAGATTCCAGGATGTTGATCACCACTTATGGACATG
This sequence comes from Mallotus repandus, assembly GCA_949671775.1. Classification (NCBI taxonomy): domain Eukaryota; kingdom Viridiplantae; phylum Streptophyta; class Magnoliopsida; order Malpighiales; family Euphorbiaceae; genus Mallotus; species Mallotus repandus. The sequence goes on from CATIWM010249084.1 coordinate 7,236, forward strand.
TTATTTTGCTTGCACTACTCATACTTACAGTTCTTGAGAATGTTATTTTAAACATGTTGCACTTGTAAAATATATTTAGAGAAGTATGTTAAATATGCTTTCTATTTATCATTGAGATGATAAATGTTTCTCAAAAATTTAATAACAAAACCCTAAACATGATTTTAAAAACCAAGGTAAAAGGAATTGAGCAAGGATTTGGGTTTAATAAAAGGGTAAGGAAAATTTTACAAAATGTTGCAGTTTTGTCCTTGGTAGAGAAAAAGGTATGGATAAGATCTTAGCCATCTTGTGGTGTCCACACAATCACCATTCAATCAATAAAGTTGAACCTTATCTTTTGGTATCCCACGTTAGTTATTAACTAAAGGACATTGATGCTTTACTCAAAGGGTAAAAGGTAACCCTTGGGTTTTATTTTTACTATAAATTCATCTTTATTGTCAAGTAGAAGGCATCCATCCCTTTGCCCCCTAACATTTTCTACATTTCAAGCTTATTTATTCTCTATCAACAATGAGCATAAGAAACACTAAGTCTCTTGTTCAAACTTTCATCAATGCCCTCATAAATCAAGATTGGTTACACCTGAAAAGATATAACTTCCATCATCTCAAGTTCTTCTTGAATCTAAAGCTTGACTATAACTTTCTTCACGGTGCTCTCACCTTTTTGGATCCCACTCTCCATGTATTTAGGTTTAGGGAAATGGAGCTACACCTCACTTTGGAAGAATTCTCAGCAATTTTAGGTATCAAAATATCCCCTTAACAAGAGAGGGCCATTCCATATCTTGACTTAGTAGTTGTATATGCCATGAATAATCTCTTGGACATGAGTAAAAGTAAAGCTAATGGTTGTATTGTTTCAGATTCTTTCATCTCTTTTTATGGCTTAATCCATCATCTCCAATCTAATCTTGGTTCTTGCAATTTGATTCCTACCATTGGGAGCATCATTCTTGGCTATTATCTCATTGAATGTGACAAGACCAGATTAGGCCTTATGAATGGGTGGGTGTTGTCTATTTTGAGTCAAATTGATGTTGAGATGAATTTGAAACCAAAATCGGTTGCTTCGATGGTTTTAGCGGAGACTTTGAATGGTTTGGACAAGGTTAAAGTCAATAGGAATGGTCGGTTTGGTGGAAGAGTGTTAGTTTTACAAGTAAGGATTGATTTTTGTGCATCAGAGATGAACAACCATTTTTTATGCTTGAACAACCATTTTTGCCACTTGAATAACCGGTTTGAGAGGCATGAACAATCCATTTTCTGGCACCAACAACCGTTTTTCCATTATGGATAGTTGGTTTTGCACTTTGACACTCTAATGCGATTTTGTGTTTGTGTTTTGTAGGTTTGGCTTATAGAGAAGCTAAAGGTAGTGATGCCCCTTGATCTTATAACCAATTATGGGCCTAATGACTTCTTGGGAAGGAGAATTTTGGTGTGGTTTAACAAGAAAGAAGAATGGGTGGGGTTGGATGTATGGCTTAGGAGAGAAGGACGTACAATGGGTTCGCCCTTGGTGGAAATTTTTTTGATGTGTAGTCAAGGAGTTGTCACACCTATGTAGCTCTTACTGGACTAAGGCAATGCTCTTTCTATCATCCTTTAAGGATTACAAGACAACAAGGATTGAAACAACAACCCACTAATATGCTTTAACTTTCTAATATTGGTGCACTCACCAAGTCTTTTATCGAAGTAATCACTCAATCATGGCCTAGAAGAGTTATGCTACAACATATTCATAGAAATCGAGACTGCTTAACCACTCAAGGGTAGAAGGATTGGTTAAAAAGTCATAATGAAGCAAGTGGAAGTAGTGAAGGTAATTCTAGGGGTTAGGTTTAGCCTAAAGCTTTAGAAAGCTTTTAAGATGTAAGCTTTATTGTATGAACTATGAAATGAAAAAAATGAAAAGTAATGAAATTTGGCTATTGAAAAGAAAAGAGTACAAGAAAATGTTAAATCATGCATATTGCTTGTAAAACAAACATCATGATTTCGCATACATATTCAAATGTATAAGCTAACGACAAGAATACATACACCTAAGCATTATCAACTTAAATGCACTCATTCTTAACCATAAAAGCGATAAATGATATAGAATTACTCAAAGATCAATCCAATTGGCAATAAGAATTTTTAATGACATTAACTAGCTCTTTAGAGTTTTCTAACTAACATAACTCTCAAATATCCCTTACTTTTGCCTAAGAAGCCCTTTCGGGTTTTCATCTTAGTGGGAATTTTTTCCTTTTTTATTTTTTATTTTTTTATTTACCCTAATTTTTGCCTAAGCTGCCCTTTTTGGGTTTTCGACTTAGCGGGAACCTCTAACTTTTGCCTAAGCTGCCCTTTTGGGTTTTTGACTTAGCGAGGATTTTGATCTTTATTTTTTTATTCATTTTTATTTAGTGTTCTGCTTGGAGACTAGACAAGTACTTGTTCAATCTGTCCAAATTCACAAGTTCTGTAAATTCATTTCCCTCAAGATCTAATAATCTAGCTGCACCTTTCGAGAGTATTTTCTCAACAAGATAAGGGCATTCCCAATTTGGATTGAATTTCCCTCTAGGATCAAATGGAACTGGTCTATCTTGTTTCAAAAATAAATCACCTTCCTGAATCTTACTAACTTTGACTTTGTTGTTAAAAGCTTGTGCAATTCTTCTATAATAAAGTTGCATATTTAATGTTACTCTAAGTCTTTTCTCATCCAACAGAGTCAACTCTTCATATGTGGATCTGGCCCATTCTGCTTCTAGAATTTTTGCTTCCAATATTACTCTTAATAACTGCAACTCAGTCTCTACTAGTAATACTGCTTCCATTCCATACACTAATGAATAAGGTGTTGCACCCGTAGCTATTCTAGTTGTTCTATATCCCATAAAGCATATGGCAACTGATCAGACTAATCTCTATAAGTTTTGACAGTCTTACTGAGAATCTATTTTATGCTCTTATGAGCTGCTTCAACTGCACCATTGGCTTGAGGTCGATATGGAGAGGACTTTTGATGTTCAATCCTTTATCTTTGTAACAAATCCCTCACTTCCGCTTGAAATTGTACACCATTATCACTTACAATGTGATAAGGCACACCATATATGCAAATCAAGTTCTTTTCAATGAATTTAGCCATCTGCTTTGGCCCTAGCTTTTTGAAGGACTCAGCTTCGACCCATTTTCAGAAATAATCAACTCCCACAACTATAAATTCATGCCTATTAGAAGCTAGTGGAGCAATTTTTCCCATTATGTCGATTCCCCATACTAGAACGGCCACAGAAAAGTTAAGGTCTGGAGCATTGAAGGTGGAATGTGAGAAACATTTCCATGCATCTGGTGCTCATGACAACTTCTAATGAATTGAATATAATCATGCTCCATTGTCAACCAATTGTATCCCTGTTTCATGATTTTTCTTGCCAACTCTTTACCATTCATGTGAGGTCCACATGTCCCTGAATGCATATCCCGTATAATTTGTTCTACTTTTTTTTCTGAAACACATCTGAGATGTAGAGCTTTATCCTTCTTGTGTAAAACCCCATTGAAAATGAAAAATCTTTTTGCAAGAGATCTTAACAGCATTATGTCTTTTTTACTGGCATTTTTTTGGAAATTCACCACACTCCATAAGTTTTAATATGTCTGAATACCACAGCTTCTTTCCTCCTTCAATAGCGAGAACTTAGGTACTTTCAAAACACAAAGATTTAGCTTTCATCAAGATTACTAGTCTTACTAGTAAACATTTTGGATTATCCCAAACATAAGCTAAAGTTACTAAAGCATCAACAACTTGATTGTTCTTTCTTGTTAAGTAGATGAACACCACCTCATCAAAGTATTTCTTAAGATTCTCAATGTAATCCAAATAGGGCTTGAATTTTTCTTCTCTAACCTCCCACTCTTAGTTGGCATGTGAGATAACCAGCTTAGAATCCCCTAACACTTTAACTGTTTTAATTCCCACTGTAATAAGAGCTTTTAAATCACAGATGCAAGCTTCATACTCTGAGACATTATTAGTTACTAAGAAATCCAATTATTTTGCTATTGAAATCCAATCTCCAGTCAGTGAAGCTAGGATTACCCCAATTCTTTTCTCCTTTTTAATTCATTGCACCATCAAAATACATTTTCCAACCTTGTACTTCAATCAAGCCAATTTCTTCATCTGGAAAAGAAATGTCAACCTCCTTATCATCTAATCGGTTGTTATGCTATAAATTCAGCAATTGCTCTTCCTTTGATTACTTTCTTTGTCAAGTATTCGATATCAAATTCAAAGAGCAAAATCAACAATCTACCGAGTTTACCAACCAATGAAGGCATAGCATACATATATTTCATCGGATCCATCTTTGAAATGACTTGTACTTTGTAAGATTGAAAATAGTGCCAAAGTTTCCTTATTGCCCATACAATAGCCAGACAAATTTTCTCAATGACTTGTATTTTTCTTCGCATGGAAGCAACTTCTTGCTCAAGCAATAAATTGCAAATTCTATCCCGGTATCATCTACTTAACTTAGCATTGCTCCTAATGTTGATTCTTTAACACATAGATATAAGACAAGTGTATTCCTCGGTTGTGGTGGCCTGAGTACTGGAGGATTTAACAAATGTTGTTTAACTTTTTCAAATGCAATCTGACACTGTTCATTCAAAACTGTGGGCTGATCCTTTCTCAACAGTCTGAATATTGGCTCATATATCGAAGACATCTTAGAGATAAATCTGCTGATATACTGAAGATGACCTTGAAAAGATCTTATTTCTGTTTCTATTTTAGGAATTGGCATTTCTTGAATTGCCTTGATCTTATCTGGATCAATCTCTATGCCTTTTGAACTAACCATATATCCCAACAACTTACATGAAGATACTGTAAAAACACACTTTTTCGGGTTGAGTATCACATTAAACTTTGTCAACCTCTCCATAAACTTCTCTAGATCTCTGCAATGTTCTTTAAAAGTTTCTGATCTAACCACCATATGATTGACATACATTTCCATTTCTTTATGAATCATATCTTTAAAAACTTTTATCATAGCTTTCTGATATGTTACACAAGCATTTTTCAATCCAAATGGCATTACTTTATAAAAAAAAGGTGCCATATTTTGTGATAAAAGCAGTTTTAACTTTGTCTATAGCAACCATGATTATCTGATTAAATCCTACCATCCCATCTACACAGGTGTAATGCTTTTTACCAGCAGTAGAGTTTATCAAAACATATATATGAGGTAATGGGAAATCATCTTTCGAAGTTGCCTTATTTAAATCTCTATAATCAACAAACATTCTAACTCTTCCATCCTTTTTTAGAACAGGGACAATATTGGCTAGCCATTGTGGATAATCAACTTCTTCTAAAAATCTAGCCTCTATCTACTTATTGACTTCTTCTTTTATCTTTTAAGCCCATTTAGGTCTTAGATGCCTAAATTTCTACTTTATTGGCCTTATTCTAAGATCAGTTGGAACAAAATGCTCTGCCACTTCATGATCTATCCCTAGCATGTCGTTATAGCTCCAAGCAAAGACTATGTTCCATTTTTTATTATTCTTTCAAGCTCACTTTTTTCTTTAAAAGAAAGACTAATTGCTAATTTTAGTTCTTTGGGTGATTCAGTATCACTTCTATTAAATGGTTCAGTATGAATAGAATTTAAGTGTGAGATGCTCATGATATGATCAAGTGTATGCACATTGTCATTAGAATAAACATCAAACAAGTAAGCAAAATTATAGGTTATTACATTAAACTTAGAGAAGAAAGCATCATCAAAAATTACATAGTCAACATTAAAAACACTTTTCTAAATATACTACAAGTTTAACATTATTCAAAATAAAGTCCTTAACACTAATAGTAGTAAGTGGTGTAAGCTTAATCCTAGTGTCCATAGTAGCTATAGCATCTGGAATCGTAGTTTGGCTTTCTTTGAATCTCTTAGAGCATGAGAAATAGAGACAACTCAAAATCCAAGTGCACCTATATCAGAATAAACCACAGAATAACCATCTTCAAATTCAGCCTCATTAGTGATCACACTTCCTTAATAAAGGAATTTGATTTCTGGAGGAGAGTCGAAGGAACTCCTCCCAAAGGATGGAACCAAGGTCGTCCCAAAAGTAACCCATATGTGATTAGGTAATCAACTACAATAAATTCAACCATAGTCTCAATTGGCCCAGTCTTCACAACTATCTTAAAAGTACCTTCCACAGCTCCCTTGGACTCGTCATAGGCTTTAATCACCATATCAAACTTTGTAAGATCTTCCTTTATCATATTAAGATTTTAAAGAAATTTGAGAGGAAAGACATTAATTTTTGATCCATCATCAACCATTATACACGGGACCACAAAACCTATCACTTCAGCCTAGATATACAAAGCTCTATTATGTTTCCTTCCCAAATCTATCAGGTCTTTGTCAGAAAAAGAAATCTCCGCACTATCTTTGAATCCCACTAACATTACCAACTCTTCAAGATTAGATTATGTAGAAATTAGCAAGTTCTCAAGAGCTTCGTACATAGCATCCCTATGCTTCTTTCATGCTCTCAGTAAATCCTATACACTAACGTTGGCTTTCGTCTGCTTCAATTGCTTCAAAACAGTATCATCTTCTTCGTCTTCAGAATCTTTTTATTTTCCTTTATCTGGCATTGGTGACCCATCCTTTTGTGGTATTGGAGGATTTGGATAATACTTCCCACTTCTAGTGACATGACTCACATCCATCTCATCATCACTTGACAATTCCCATAAGTCAGCAAAGTCCAACTGCAAATTATCTTCATTAGTGGAATCTTATCCTTCCATTAATTCCCAAAACTTTAGAGGTACATTACCTAAATTTCTCTAACCCAAAAAATATGATCATCCATATAATTAGCACAACAATTCATTTCTCCATTGTCATCAAATTCTTTACCCTATCCACTTAGAATGATTAAGTCAAATGGAATGTCTGCAGATGTTGGCTTAAAGTACTTTACTGAATAGTCAAACTTTCCTATTAGTTCTCCCGAAGTATCCTAAACCTATTGATAACTTGGTTGTTCCAGAAAAGCCTAATCTAGTGGCACTACTTCTTTAAATGGAACTTGGATTGCTGATGGATTATAAGTAGCAACATAATCAAATTCAGGACTTGGCTTATCAAGATTTTGATAATCTTCCTCTACGCTAGCCCTTTTTCTGCTATTAACCAACTTAAAACACTTCATTAGAAACTCTTCATTAATACACTCTTCTTCTATCATCATAACTTTCTTTATCTCTCATGCAGGCTTAGTGTGTTCTGGATTCAAAATCTTGCCTTGGTAAATAAGGTCTTGAATTGCATGTTTAAGTTTGAAATAATTATCAATGTTATTTCCCACATGCTAATGGTACTTGTAGAATTCTTTTGGGTTGTGGTTAGGTGAAAGAGTATTTGGTAATAACCTTTGTTCCATTGGCTTCATAACCCCCCTTTTTTGCACAGTCTTTCAAATACTTTAGACAATGGCACCAGAAATTTGGAAAACTGTCTTGGCTTTATATTTACTAACACAAAAGAAGATGTAACAGCTACTGCTTTCGGAGCATATGAAGACTGAGTTCCCTTCTTCTAAACTTGTATAGGTTTTCTGAATCTAGCAATTCTCTCAGCTTGAACCCCAGCATAATACAAATCTATAAATTATCTCATACTCATAACCTCAATTTCTTATCTAATAGAGTCTTAAGCATTTTCCCATGTAATTATGACTTGATCAATTTCATTCGGCCTATTTCTCATACAAGCAGCCTTTTCTCTAAACCTTGTGATGTAACCAGCAAAGGATTTATTTAACCTTTGAGTCAAACTCTGTAGATCCAATAAAAAAAATTCAATTTGAGTGTTTTAGGAATATTGTTTAAGAAAATGGTTCATAACTTCCTTCCAATTCTCTTTCACAGTGTTATCAAGTTGAAGGTACCATGTAAGAGCTGAACCCTATAAAGAAAATGAGAACAAAGCCCATATTTGATCATCTGTCAATCTCAGAATAGTGGACATCATGGCTTTATAGTACTGAAGATACAATTTTGAATCACTAATGCTAGAAAACTTAGTCACTTCAAGCATCTTAAACTTGGGTAGGAGATTAAGATTCCCAAATGCACATAACTCATCAAGGTCAAAACCTATGGATGCCTGCTTCATTCGAGTTTGTAGTTGTTTAGTAATCTAAGCAGACTCTTCCATCATTACTTTTTTTTCCTCATCAACTGGATTAGCCATAAGTGGTGCTTTTCCTTTAAGCTATGTCTTCCAAGCCTCAAAAGCCTTAATCTGATCTTCAGTCAGAGGTGGACCATCTACCATAATAACCTCTTCTTCAGTAACCTCTCATTGATGTGGAGGAGGTGGTACTGCCCTATAAGAAGGTCTTCTAGTTTCCTTAGCAACTTATAGTAACTGACCCAGATTATTCTCAATATACTCATTCACCCTTTCATTAACCAACTTGTCAACATCTTCCATTCTAACCGGTTGTGATGTGCTTTTCATAACAAACTTGACTAGTCTGCCTTTTTATCTCCTCCAACTAAACTGCGGTGTTAAGACACTTCGGGGATTACCTATGATGACTGTACATGTATCAGCATGTATCCATGCATTGTGATAATGCATGAATGCATCAATATATATGTGTATGCAATGTAAAAAGTTATAAATAAGACACAAAAGAGCAAATAGACTCCCTTCCAACCTTATCTCTCCCACACTGGTGGTTATTCAATTTCTTTCCTAGGTGGGGCTTACTAGAACATCAACAGGGGATAAACTTGCTCATGACTCTCTAAAATGAAAAATTAATAAACTAGGATAATTTATGTTTACATGCATGTTTTATTTGGATAAAGTTTCATGGTACTTGAATATATTAATCCAAATAATCCTTTGGAGTGACATTGTCATATCAAGATAATCGTATTTGGTTATGAGGATATAACAAATTTGAGATTTTAATCCTTATGCATCCAAATAAATCACAGATTAGCTTATTATGTACATTGGGTTGTATCATAATAAGTTCCATGCTGGTTTATTTGGATATATAAAGGTCAAAATATTACTCCATAGGGTTACATAGGTTAAGATATTCAAGGACCATTGGTAATATGTATAGATTATACTCTGATGGTTAGATTCAAGTTAATAAAAACATGGGATATCAGAATAACCTTACGGATGTAATGTCCCCACAACTAGGATTAGGTTATTAAGATATCTCAAGTTTATACTGTTCAGATAAGACATACCTACTCAGACCTTAAGGTTTAGCAAATTAGTCAGATTTTCATTACCATAAGAGTCATAATGTTTTAGACATATGCCCTAAATGGTGTAAACCGTTTTGGGTCATAAGAAGCAAACAATATGTAACAAATGTGGCATGATAGATTGACTTGGTTTGTATGGACCTTTCAGGTTCAAATGGGTATAAAGTCTAAATAGGATAAATTAATTCTTAGTCAGCACAGTATAAGATATATATGTCACCAAGGACTCAGTGTAAACCAAAACATAGCACATGGACACAAATCAGCAAACATATGCAAGATGGGTTATTATCCTAGTGGATTTTTCTAGGGCCTCTACATGGGTAAGTCAGGGTAAAATGCCAAGGCTTCTTTTAGCGAGATGCCCTTAATTATGGACTTAAGTTACAGGCCAAGGTTCAAGGGGCCCGACATCTTTTGCAAACTCGAGAGAAAACTACCCCCCTTTAGGACTTGGGTGACAGACTCTAATCAGATGAGCCCGGTAGTTTCTCTTTAACCAAGTTAAGGCTAAAGGTGACAATGTCAAACTAATCAACCCATGAGTCAAGTGGAGCCATGGCGAATCATAATTTGACACCATTGGGGTTATTAGGCTTGTGTACGTGTGAAAAGTGTCATGATGCAAGTTGGCTTATAATAGTATATATAATTGGAAGCAAAGTACAAACTTTAGGATCAAGATCTCCATCCCTAGTGGAGTCGCCACAGTTAACGCCAGCAGGACTGACTCGGCACTCTTTGGATCACTAACACCCTTTTTCCTTGTTATGAGAAAATAGAGGGTAGTGATGGGAGTACTGAAAGAGCTTAGGGATGGCATAAATGCACTTATAACCCTACACTCAAACAGGAGAAAAAGGGAGTCGCCACTCGGTATCACCCAAGAAATTGTCCATTTTTAGGGACTTAGGCAAACAGGGATCCCTTGCTTGGAACCACATTCGCCCATTGGATAAAGCATTGGGTTTGGATTTTGATGTCGGTAGGATTAGGCTTTTTTGTTTGAGACATCTCCATACTGCCCGGATGTTGAGCATTGCTAGCCTTACTTTATGTACAGTACTTCAAAGAATTATGTACTATAATACATCAACTTCTACATGCAAATGCAGACAATATATACACATCAGCACAAAAGATGCTGGTAAATAATGCATAAATATGGCAATATGTCATAATGATAGAATGATACTAAATTAATGTACATATTATAGCATACATCTATCAAACATGGCATAGAATTATAAACATGAAAATTAAGAAAACATATAAACATGGTAAATCTACATGTCATGATAATATCATATAAGCATGGCATAATATATGATAAAAATGCAATCAAATCAATAATATGCAAATAAAGCAATAAAAGAAAAACAATTAACCCATGGCATGGCAATTATGGAAAATTTATGTTATGGACATGTATATGCATGCTAAATAAGAAATATAAAAAATAAATATAAGCAATAAAAAGAAATAAATTAAAATGAATTAAAGAGAAGAAAGATGAGAATGGCTAACTTGTTTCGCGAACATGCTCTCCATGATTGCTCCATATTTGGAGTTTTGGGGCAATAAAAACAATTTATTTGAAAAATGAAAGAAAATAACTCTATAAATCATAATAAAGGAATAAAATGCTTTAAAAATGTATTTGGCTTCAAAAGGAAGTAAAAATGGATATTTTTGAGAATTTTAAATAGAAAATAGCTTAAAAGCCTAAATATATAAAAGATATTTGAAAATGAGCTTAAAATAAAAAGGATCTTTGGAAAAACATTTAAAACTTTCATTTGATTAATTACATGAACCATTAATTCACAACATGAGTTTCCATCAAGTTAGGCCACAAAATGTGAATCTTGTACCTTGGATGGACATTCTTCACATTATGAATTATTGTTCACATAATTAAATTATTATATTTAGAGAAACTAATGAAAAAAAAAGGGAATTATGATCCATATCTTGCATTTGAATGATGTTTGGGATTGACAGAGAAACACAACAAAAAACATAAATAGAAACATAAAATATGTCATTATTTAAAAAGAAAGCCATAATTAAACTTACCATGAAAAATGATATGAAAATTTTATTGAAAATGCAAAATTCCACATTTTAGTAAAAATAGTAAAAATAAGCTTCAATTTATTTATTGAAAAAGAAATATAGAAAAAATTGCAAGAGATACCATTTCATTAATCATAAAAGATTAATTACCCATTAAAAGAGCAAAAACAACTTTTGGTATATTTGTGGTTGATTTTTGGTAAGATATTTGGTTGCTGGCAACAAATGGAATACAATTTAAACATAAAAATAAAAATAAAAAACTTAATGTAATTGACAAGATAAAGCATAAACAATATCAAAAAGGACATGTAATAGTGAAATTACAAATTAAAACAAATAAATAAAGAAGAAGTAGAAGTAGAGATTGCAAATAAAATACAAATATACAAGAACATAAATAAGGCATAA
>CATIWM010249085.1:0-18278 GCA_949671775.1 Mallotus repandus
AGAAGAAGGTGGAGGAAGTGCTTGCCGATCAAGGGAGAGCTGAATGGTGGTGGTCCGGCGTGCTGGAGGTGGTCGCGTGGTGCTGGCAGCAGGGAGGCATTGTGCTCTGCAGGAGAAGAAGGAAGAAGAAGAAGAAGAAGAGGCGGAGGAGGAGGAAAAGAAGAAGAAAAAGGAAGAGGACGAAGAAGAAGAAAAGGAGGAGGAGAAGGAGAAGAAGAAGAAGGAAGAGGAAGAGAAAGACAAAATTTTGGTATTCCCTCAACTCAAATCTGTACAACTTATGGATTTACCGGAGCTTGCGAGTTTCTACAATGGGAGAAGTTCTCTTGAGTTTCCATTATTACAAAAATTAGAGTTATACAACTGTCCTCGAATGAAGACTTTTTCTAATGGTTCATTGATCACATCAAAGCTACATAAAGTAAACTGGCAGAGGACAGATCATCCATTAATTGGAGACAGGGACCTTAATGCAACAATACCTCGATTACACACTTTTTTAGGAAGACTAAGAGGTACGTACTTATCTGACATTTTATCTATCGCCATTTTTTTTTTCCAAAGCTCGATTTGATCCTTTATCCTTTAAAGATTTAAGATCATTACATATTACGTTAATGATCTTTAAAGGACAAATCTGATCGTTTATCCTTTAATGATCGTTTGCTAGTTTCCTCTACTACTCTCTACTTTAAAATAAATTTCTCAAAATTTTCATAAAGTCTTAACTTTCTCACGGTTAAAAATATTTACATTGTTGCATTCAACCATATCATTCAAAACTTTTTAATAAAACTACAATTGAAAACTAAAATTACATTCTTCTCAAAAAAAAAAAAAAACTAAAATTACATTTCTTTAAGGTTTTTAATTTACTTTTATGTTTTTAAAATAAAAATGAAAAGAATTAAAACCATCCTAAAATTATAAATATTACATTAACACAAACTTTATTTACCATACAAATGTTTGTATGTAAAAGGACTCTTAGTTTAATTGGAAATTTGGTTAAACTTTATGATGGATTAGTTCATTCAAAATGATGTTTAGCTAGCTAGACAGTGTTGAATTCATTTCTAACCGATTATTGAATATGTTTGAATTTGAATTAGAGTTTAACTAGCTTAATGATATACTAATTACATCTAATTGTAAAATGAAAATTTCATTAAGATAAACTATAAATTTATTGGAGATTAAAAAAAATTGCTACTAATGTTAGCATTCATTCCTCTTTTCATGCATGTGAAAACAGGCAACATTGGTGGACTCATCACGTCAGGCCGGATAAAGAAAATTGTTGAGATTGCCAAAGCAATTGGGGATATCTAGTTGTCGCAGCTTCGTGTTTTATGTTGCTGTTGTTCTCTGGTTTGTAATTGTTGTTTCTATTTGTTCATTGTTTTATTGTTTTGTTTTTTGTTTTTCATGCTCACTTTAGACATATCTTTATGTTTAGTTTTTGAGAGAGGTTTTTTCATCATTTGAAGTTTTTATTAAAGAAATAAATTTCAAGTGGTTTTTTAATAATTGGCCTCCGCTTTTGGATGTTATTACAAGATTTGCCACGGTTTTTTTAAATGCCCGAGTTACTTTTTTGCCCTTTTGCCAGGCCTTTCCCAGGCATTTGAAACGACGTTGTTTGCCCGTTGATTTCCTTAATTCACTGCCGTTTTGGTGCCAGCCTTTTCCGTTCCTTTTAGATGCCATCCTTGCCCTCATCTGCACGGTGAAATGGCCCAGTTTTGCCCTCATCTGCACGGTGAAATGGCCCAGTTTTGTAGAAAAAAATTTTTTTTCTACAAAGAAAAAAAAAAGGGATGGTAATCAACTTGTTGATGAATAAGATTGATGATGCTCAATAGCCAAAGTAGTTTAATTAAAAAGATAATTGAATTTTTTCTTTCTTTTTAGTAAATGTACTTGAGCGTGAATTTCTCCTTATTCTCTTGTGCAGCATGAATCATATAATAAAGAAATAATGCATTTTTTCCTTCATATATTCTTATGTTTTTTTATTAACCCTTATATATTTATGCAGTCTCATTGCACTCTTATAATATTATTTATTAATATATTTAACTTTTATATTTTTTTTCAATAGATTAGCATTTATTTGATTGAAGAGATGTACTTTTATATTTTTTTTATATTGAAACCTTTTACACTTAGGCACATTATTTTTATTTTTATATCACTAAATTGAGCTCTTATTTTTTTATTTATTTATGGATACCTTTAGTCTTTATTTGACAGAAGAACATTAATGATAGTTGATGATATCTAATTTAGTCTATATATTTCAAAATTTTATTAATTAAATATTTCTAATTTTAATTTTTATCAATTAAATTCTTTAAAATTACTAAAATAAATTAATTAAATTTATTATATAAGCAAAATATAAGTCATTTATTCTTAATAAATGTTAAAATATTAAAAAGTATAAAAGAATTGTAATCAAAATATGTATATTTTGATTGGTTATGATATATTTATATAATAAAAAATATGGATGAAATTTTTTTTGTAAAAAATAAAAGTTTTAACTAATAAGAAACACACATGAGCTATTTATAGTAAATAATATTTTTCGAACGGATATAAACAAAATATGTACCATGTAGATATCAATTAAGGTTTCACTTTATGCTTTCTTATAAATTTTAAAAAATTATAAATTTTCTTGATTATTAGAAATGGATTAAGAATAAATAATTCACAAATTAATTAGATAAGAAATAGGAATATACTATTGTCATTTTTTGATATTATAATTATTTCACTAAAAATTTTAAAAAATTACTTACATGGTTAAGGATAAAAAAATAAATACAAAAAATTAAGTTATATGGATTAATCTTGATTTTTTTTAACTACTAACAGCAGCCTACTCTTTTGGTCATTTATGACTAAATATGTTGATATGGAAAAGTACAAATAACTATCCTGTAATTTCACTCATTTTTATTTAGAAATTTGTTATATTTTTTTATGATAAAAAGGTACCTTATGATTCAATCTATTCGCAATTAGAGACAATTCATACTAACACTATTTGAAAGGATGATGTAGGATGGGTAAAATTGAATTTTCAGATTGGTGAAAAATTTTAGCCTCTGATTGAAAATAAATGAAATCAAAGGATAGTTATTTGTAAATTTTTTAATAAGTTTGTTATGTAATAAAATAATTTATTTTATTTAAGAATATTTATTTTAATTTATGAAAGAAATATAAAAATATTATTAATTATTAATTTGATATTTTTTTTGATATAATTATTTTAATTAATTTTTTACTTCGCTTAAGAATATTTATTCTTCCTGTTATTATTTCATTGTAACAAAAATTTAATTATTTTAATTATTTTATGAAAATACTTTTAATTTACAGAAAAAGTAACTTATAGTACTTGCAAAAAAATTATTTCATAAAATATATAAACTCTTTTTTATAAAATATTTTTTTAAAATAATATTTTTATAAAATTGTTTTTTATAATCATATAATTTTCATAAAGTATCACGACCCAAAGCCGGGAATCATGACCGGCGTTAAGGAACGAAAATTCGCATAACTCTGAAACCTGTAGCAAGCCTTAAACACAATTTACACATCAAATATACATATAAAAATACCTCTCAATTAAAAATTTTAATAACAAAATTGATATCTTTTATAAATAAAATATCATAAAGAAACTTTCACAGATGATATCAAAATAAAATCTTTTACAGTAATACTAGTTCAACATCATTGGCTAACACAACACAATAGTCTATAACAAAGCATACTACTACTGCAACATTTAAATAGTACAAAGAAATGAAAGTTCAAAATTTACATAAATTAGCCGGAAAAGAAAAGAGTCCAGCGAAGAATGCTACTAGGAAAGGTCTGACGAGAAAAATTCTGAAAAAAATAATTGAAGGGAGGTCAGACCTCACTGAATGAATCATTATTATATACATGCATGTAACATAATGCACGTTCACGTAAGTATCAATAATAATATTCATATATTTATATTTTTCGTATTTTATTTTACTGGAGGATTGAGCTAGAACCCTAAAAGTTCACATCCTCGAATCACATAATCCTTACAGGCCATTAGAATCACTTAATTCCAATAACATTCTCTTATCCAATACTAGGTGGACTGGCCCTGAGACCCTGAAAGGTCTATCGAGCTACAACAGTCCGCATGACTGGCCCCGAGACCCTGAAAGATCCATTGAGCTACAACAATCACGCATATCAATAAAATCTCCATAATCTAGGTATTCCATATTTCAAATAATAAATTCCATAATATCATTCAAATATCAACCCTAGCATTATAACGTACTAGTGCACACACAGTCCTAGTGTAGCCCACTCCAAAATATTTTATTCCAAATAAATAAATAATTCATCATAAATATAAGCATCCATATTACGAAATTAAAATTTGCATTTAAACATTCTTATTAAAACATATATATGCATGTATAATCATATTCATGAACTACAAATGTATGCATATATAAAATAATAAATAAATAATAATAAATTCATATTTATTCAAAATATGGATGTCAAATTATGAATTCTATATGTCATGCATACATATAATAGTAACTCACAGGTATGCGCTCTTCTATTCTGATTCGGCTTATTCGGCCTTGAAGGCCTAGCTCACGGTGCAGCTAAAATAATAATAATAATAAATAAATAATTAGAAATAAATTCCTAATTTTATACTATAGAGATTTCTAAAGAAAGACTCGATCTAGGACCTGACTCAACTAAAACTCAAAACTTAGGACAGACCCGATGTCACGTTTTATGAGAAATCTACCGAAAATTCGGCAGAGTCTCCTTTGCAAAACAGACATCTCTTTACTAAAAGTAGAGCCGTTCTTGCATGCAAACACACTTCTAAAATATTCACTGATCAATTTCTCGGGTTGGGCCCCCAAACTACAATTATTGTCCAACTAAGAACCAACACAATTCACAATCAATAAAATAATATAAATTCTAATAATTCATCAAAAATAATAAAAAATCATTTAAATACTACAATTCAATTTATTTACATAATAAAAACATAAAAGACATTTATTTCCAAAATAAATAATAAAATCCTAATTTATAATTAAATTCCCTTATTAAAATATAATCTTTCAAATTTTGCAATTAAATAGCATTAATTACAAATACTTATTTAAATTGCTAAAATATATAATAAAAATAACCGAAAACTCATTTAAGTTTAAAAACAATAGATAAAATTATTATTCATATATTTTTCCGGAATTTACTAATAATTAGCTAAAAATAGAAAATAATTCATAAAAATTATTTTAATACCATTTATTACTCAAAAATTGACCAAAACATAATAATTAACAACAATTTCAACTAAAATATAAAAATTACTAATTTATAATAATTTTTCCAAAATTTTATTTTTTCACATAAACCTCCAATAATTCATAATAAAATTTCTACACATAATTTCAATAAATTTTCTTTACGAAGTTTGGTCAACATATAACAAAGAATTTATTAAAAATATAAAAATTTTCCGACTCAAGATTATCCGGAACAGTACCATGAACAGTAACCCCGAACCAGGAAGAATTCAGAATTTTCAAAAAAATAAATAAAAATTATATTTAGATAGCTCACAATCTCTAAAACAATTAATCTCAAAGTAATTATATCAAATAAAATCAAATTCAAGCTCAATCTAACCAAAAACTCAAAATACTAAAAATCGAATTATTAAAAAACAGAGTAGTTACCGGAGTTGAAACTCGAAACGGTTTGAAGATTTGGGAAGCCCGGAGGATGAGCTTCTATTTGAAACCAACGTCGTCGGCTGAGATGGTCAGAATCTTCGTCAGCTGAGATGGTCGGAATCGTCGCTGGCGAGCTTCACACCAATCCGGTGCTGAAATGAGCAAAGAGAAAAAGAAGAGGAGGAAGGAAGGAGCTGTTGGTGGTTCAGGTGGCTTGGCGATGTCGTGGCATGACCAGAGTGGCGGTGGGAGGTGGGTGGTGGTGCTGGGTCCGGTGGTCATGCAGGGACGAAGAAGAAAGGGAAGAAAAAAAAGAGGGGGGGGGGGGGGGGCTATTGTCAAAACACGTTTTTGAATTTTTTTTTGTCAAAAGCATAAAAGTACAAAAATTAAAATAACATATAATATTATTTTCCTCCAAAATTTGTCTCACTTTAATTCTCCACCACACAATATATATATACACTTAAAATTTTTTTAAAGTGTATTAAAATACACTAAGTCAATAATATTCGACAAAATTTCAAATTTAATTTCACTAATAATGAAACATCATAAATTAATAAAAATAAAATAATTATTAACATTACAAATCCCATAATTTTAATTTTATAATTTATAAAAAAATTCAGGTTATAACAATCTCCCCCCTTACAAAAATTAGTCCTCAAATTTTACATAAAGAACTGAAAACAAGAATTCATCAAGGAAAGAAGTAAGGGTAAACCACCCACATCTCAGCCTCAATCTCCCACATGTGCTCCTCTACGTTGTTGTTCCTCCACAATACTTTGACTATCAAAATTTACTTCGAATGCAACTGGCGAACTTGATAATCAACAATCGGAACTGGTTCTTCCTTGTATGTCAAATCTCCATTCACTTCCACGCTCCGGGGCTACAACATGTTTGAAGCATCCAAAATATACTTCCTGAGCATTGAAATGTGGAACACTGGATGCACTTGTGACAAATTCAGAGGCAAAGCCAACCGATAGGCAACCATGCCAACTCTCTCAAGAATCTTGAAAGGTCCAATGTATCTCAGTGCTAATTTTCCCTTCTTGCCAAATCTTATAACACCCTTCATAGGTGACACCTTCAAGAATACATAGTCCCTAACCTAAAATTCCACATCTTTGCGCTTCGGATCTGCTTACCTTTTATGCCTGCTAGTTGTTGTTTCCAATCTCCTTCTGATCAAAAAAACTTTCTTAGACGCATCCTGAATAACTTCTGGTCCAGTTAGCTCTTTTTCTCCAACTTCATTCCAACACAGAGGAGATCTACACTTCCTTCCATATAAGGCTTCATACGGTGCCATCTCAATACTGCTATGGTAGCTATTATTGTAAGCAAACTCTACCAATGGCAGATGATCATCCTAACTACCTCTAAGATCCATTACACACATTCTCAATATATCCTCAAGTGTCTGGATCATCCTCTTAGATTGACCATCTGTCTGAGGGTAAAAAGCAGTACTGAAATTAAGTTTAGTGCCCATTGCTTCCTGCAACTTCTGCCAAAATCAAGAGATAAATACAGAACCTCTATCAGATACAATAAAAACAGGCACTCCATGAAGGCACACAATATGCTTGACGTACAATCTAGCCAATTTAGCCAAAGGATAAATAGCTTTAACTGGTAGAAAATAAGCTAATTTGGTTAGCCTGTCCACTATCACCCAGATGGAATCGTATCCATTTCTTGAATGAGGCAACCTAGTCACAAAATCCATAGTGACTCTCTCCTATTTACATTTAGGAATTGGAAGAGGTTAAAGCTTTCTAGAAGGCTTCTGATGCTCAACTTTCACTTACTGATAAGTTAAACACTTAGAGACAAAATCAGCTACATCCTTCTTCATTCCATCCTACCAATAAAGATACTTTTATGCCGTGGTACATCTTAGTAGCACCTGGATGTACACTGTAGGCTGTATAGTGAGCTTCTTCTAGGATCTTTTTTCTTAAATTATTCATATAAAAAACACACAATCTTCCACTGATCCATAAAACACGTTCATCATCAAGATTGAAATCAGTGAATTTCCCTTCATGAATCTTCTCCACAAGCTCTACCAGAACAGGATCTCGGCTCTGAGTTGCCTTGATCCTATCCCTTAACATTGATCTTATTCTAAACTGAGCTAGCAATCCACCTAATCTACTTATCTTCATCATCAATCCTTAATCCATCAACTGATGTAACTCTTAAATTAAAGGTCTTTTCTCCACACTAATGTGAGCAAGACTACCCGAGGACTTTCTACTCAAGGCATTTGCTACCACATTAGCCTTGCTTGGATGGTAGAGAATATTATGGTCATAATTCTTCAGAAGTTCCAACCATCTTCTTTACTTCAAGTCCAAATCTCTCTGCTGGAAGATATACTTCAAACTCTCGTGATTAATGTAAATCTCATAAGTTACCCCGTACAAATAATGTCTCCAAATCTTGAGAGCAAAAATCACTACGGCCATCTCTAGGTTGTGAGTAGGATAATTCTGTTCATGCTTCTTCAATTTTCTGGAAGCATAAGCTACTACCCTACCATTCTACATCAACATACAACCTTAGTCATCCCTGGAAGCATCATAATATACTGTGAACTTATCTACTCCATTAGGAAAAGTTAACATTAGAGATGTGGTTAACTTCTCCTTCAGTAGCTAAAAACTATTCTCACAAGCCTCTGACCACACGAACTTCACATTCTTTTGAGTTAGGTGGGTCATAGGTGCTGCAATCCTCAAGAAAAATTGAACAATCTTTAGACATTACATGCCCAAGGAATGCTATAGTTTGATGCCCAAGGAATGCTACACTCTTCAACCAGAAATTACACTTTGAGAATTTAGCATAAAGTTGATGTTCTCTCAATGTCTATAACACTGTCCTCAAGTGATATACATGCTTTTCCATACTCTTTGAATACACCAGTATATCATCAATGAACACCACTATAAATTGATCCATAAATGGGCTGAACACTCTATTCATCAGATCCATGAAAGCAGCTGGTGCATTAGTTAACCCGAAGGACATCACTATAAACTCATAGTGGCCATATCTAGTATTGAATGCTATTTTAGGAATGTCGGCTTCACTGATATATAACTGATGATAACCCGACCTCAAGTCAATCTTAGAGAAGAACTGTGCACCCTGAAGCTGATCAAACAAATCATCCATCCTCAGAAGAGGATACTTGTTCTTAGTTGTTACCTTGTTCAGCTCTATGTAATCAATGAACAATCTAAGTGTAGCATCCTTTTTCTTCACAAATAGGACTGGTGCACCCCAAGGATAAGTACTCGGTCTAATGAAACCCTTGTCTAGTAAATCTTGTAACTGCTCTTTTAACTCTTTCAACTCTGCCAGAGCCATCCTATAAGGCAACATAAAGATAGGAGCTGTGACTGGAACCACATCAATGCAGAATTCGATCTCCCTGTGAGGTGGTAAACCTGACAACTCATCAGCAAAGACATCTGGAAAATCACATGCTACTGGAACATCTGAGATGGATGTCTTCTCCACTGTAGTATCCTTGACTAATGCCAAGTATCCCTAACTAATGCCAAGTATCCCTGACATCCTTTTCTCAGTATCTTCCTAGCCATGGTTGCAAAGATAAGATTTTGAGGTGCAGAACTCTTGTCACCCACAAATTTAAATTCTTCATCATTCAAAATTTTGAAAATTCTCTCTTTACTCTAACAATCAACAGTGGCATAGTGCTGAGACAACCAATCCATACCAAGGATCATATAGAAATCCATCACATCTAGCAACACCAAGTCCACCGATAATTCTTTTCCTTCTACCAACACCGGACACCTAGGAAGCACAACATCGGTGTCCAATGAATCACTAAGAGGTGTGGCAACCGATAAAGGAATTGCCATCCTCGCAGCTTGCCAACCCAACTTCGATGCAAAAAC
Source organism: Mallotus repandus (assembly GCA_949671775.1). Taxonomy (NCBI): domain Eukaryota; kingdom Viridiplantae; phylum Streptophyta; class Magnoliopsida; order Malpighiales; family Euphorbiaceae; genus Mallotus; species Mallotus repandus. The sequence goes on from CATIWM010249085.1 coordinate 9,746, forward strand.
AGGGGACATGAAAGAATGAGTAGCACCCAGATCAAGCAAGACTCTAGCGTCAAGGAAATATACTGGGAGTGTACCTGTGACAATAGGATCAGATGCCTGAGCATCCTGCTAGGTGAGAGTGAAGACTCTGGCCTGTCCCTTGCCTCCCTGTTGGCTGGTGGAAGCCTGTCCAAAGCCTCTCGCACTACCTTTGCATCCTCTGCCTCGCCCCTATTGGCCCACAAACTATGAAGTACTCTGATACTGAGCTGGTGGTGGCTGATAAGGAGCTGGAGCTGCACTGGCAGTGGAATGCTGTAAAAACTGTTGTTGATAACCAAAATAAGGGCACACTTTGGTAAAATGTCCCATATGTCCTCATAAAAAATATGCCCCCAGAGCCATGTAACACTGTACCTGATGGACTATCTTGCACATCTGGAAAGCACTGGCTGTAAATCCCACCTACCATAATCGAAACTTTGGCAGCTGCTACTAGATGCTCCCTGACCAAATCTGATAGGTCAGCGAGCTCCATTATGGCCATGTCTGTTACTCCTTTGGACCCTATGTAGAGGTCTCTGGCCCTGCTAAGCAAATCCTCTCTTCTGACTGCTAGAGCTAATATGAAATGTAGTATACTGAATGCTCTGAGATCCTCCTACCTGGACACCTCCCATTTGATAATAATTAGGCATAGCTCCTTGCCTGATCAGTTTGAGCTCTATCTCTTTAGCCAACTCTATCACTGACTCAAGTGTCAGGTCTGTAGTAAGCATCCTAGTAAACGCAGAACCCAATCTAGTGACGTATGTAGTGACTACGAAATACTGGTCTCTCATTAAGTCCTCTACATACCAACCCAGTCTGAAGAACTCTTTAGTGTACTCCTCTACTGACTTGTCACCTCTGAAAATGTTTGTCAGACAGAGTTTGTAACTCATCCTCATTTGCTTTAGGCAGAAGTGTCTCATGAACCGCTCTCTGAACTGAGCCCAGGTGAACGTCGTCATATGAGGCTGGATGACTTGAATGAACCAATCTAGTGCTGACCCCTCAACTGATAGCTCGGTGATCAATATCCTTTAATAGTCTGTGTGTGCAGTCCGAGTCCTTGACTCGATTGCATAGAGGAAATGCAACGGATCTAATGTCCCATCAAATGATATGCTCCCGACCCTGGTGTAAAACAATGTTGCCTCTGGGTCTGACATGCCCTGCTGAAGTGGAGGCTGTATCGGTCATACCATGTGCGGTACAGTTACTACACCCTGCTGAAGTCCTAATGCAAAGGCAGCTTCATCATATTCCTAGTCTGCAGGTTCCTCATCCTGCAGCTCTCTCCGCCTATGGTGACCTGCCACTCTTCCGCATCTACCTCTACCTCTACCCCTATGCCTAACTAGCAGCTCACAATCTTGGGCCTCATCCTAATAAGAGTCACCATCATTGGCCTTAACAACCGGTGGAGTAACTCATGCTCACCTTATTCTGAAAAGACAAAAACAAGCAAAAGTTTAGACAATAACAAACACCCTAATGGTTATGCAGAAAACTAAAAGCAACAAAGACTTTTCAAAGATGTAGTCGAACCTAATTATTGCAGTAGTTTCAAAGAAAACCCAACTCTACTAACCTAGGTTCACAATACTAAACCTAGGCTCTGATACCAACTTTGTCATGACCCAAGCTGGGAGTCATGACTGGCGTTAGGGAACAAGAATTCACACGAATCCGGAACCCGTAGCAAGCCTTAAACACAATTTACACATCAAACATGCATATAAAAATACCTTAGAATTAAAACTTTTAATAACAAAATTGATATCTTTCATAAATAAAATATTATAAAGAAACTTTCATAGATGATATCAAAATAAAATATTTTACAGTCATACCAGTTCAACATCACTGGCTAACACAACACAACAGTCTATAACAAAGCATGCTACTACTGCATCGTTTAAATAATACAAAGAGATGAAAGTTCAAAATTTACATAAATCAGCCGGGGAAGAAAGAGTCTGACAAAAAATACTACTAGGAAAGGTTTGATGAGAAAAATCCTGAAAAAAATAATTAAGGGGGGTCAGACCTCACTGAGTGAATTATTATTATTATATATATGTATGTAACCTAATTCACGTTCACACAAGCATCAATAATAAAATTTCTTATATTTATATTTATATAAATATACATACAACTCACACAAATGCTTGAAAATATTTTTCATATTTTATTTTACTGGAGGATCGAAGCAGAACTCGAAAAGTTCACATCCTCAAATCACAGAATCCTTACTAGCCATCAGACTCACTTAGTTAAAATAACATTCTCTTATCCAATACTAGGTAGACTGACCCCGAGACCCTGAAAGATCCATCGCGCTACAGCAGTCCGCATGACCGACCCCGAGACTCTGAAAGGTCCATTGAGCTACAACAGTCATGCGTATCAACAAAATCTCCATAATCCGGATATTCTATATTTCAAATCATAAATTCCACAATATCATTCAAATATCAACCCTAGTAATCTAATGTACTGGTGCGCACATAGTTCTAGTGTAACACACTAGGTGACACGTTCTACGGCTATCCTCCAAAATATTTTATTCCAAATAAATAAATAATTCATCGTAAAATATACACATATATATTACGAAATTAGAATTTCCATTTAAACATTCTTATGAAAACATATATATGCGTGTATAATCATATTCATGAACTATAAATGTATGCATATATAAAATCATAATAAATAATAATAAATTCATATTTATTTGAAATATGGATGTCAAATCATGAATTTTATATGTCATGCATACATATAATAATAACTCACAAGTGTGCGCTCCTCTATTCTGGTTCGGCTGGCCTGGTCCTGAAGGCTTAGCTCGCGGTGTAGCTAAAAGAAAAATAATAATAAATAAATAATTAGAAATAATTTTCTAATTTTATACTTTAGAGATTTCTAAAGAACGACTCAATCTAGGACCCGACTCGATTAAGACTCAAAACTTAGGACCGACTCGATGTCACATTTTATGAGAAATCTACCAAAAATTTGGTAGAGTCTACTTTGCGAAACGGACATCTCTTTACTAAAAGTAGAGTCATTCCTGCATGCAAACACACTTCTAAAATATTCACTGATAAATTTCTCGAGTTGGGCCCCCGAACTACAATTATTGCCCAACCGAGAACCAACACAATTCACAATCAATAAAATAATATAAATTCCAATAATTCATCAAAAATCATAAAAATTCATTGAAATACCATAATTCAATTTATTTACATAATAAAAACATAAAAGACATTTATTTCCAAAATAAATAATAAAATCCTAATTTATAATTAAATTCCCTTATTAAAATATAATCTTTCAAATTTTGCAATTAAATAGCATTAATTACAAATAATTATTTAAATTACTAAAATATATAATAAAAATAACTAAAAACTCATTTAAGCTTAAAAATAATAGATAAAATTATTATTCATATATTTTTCCGGAATTTACTAATAATTAGCTAAAAATAGAAAATAATTCATAAAAATTATTTTAGTACCATTTATTACTCAAAAATTGACCAAAACATAATAATTAACTATAATTTCAACTACAATATAAAAATTACTAATTTGTACTAATTTTTCCAAAGGTTCATTTTTTTCACATAAACCTTCAAAAATTCATAATAAAAATTCTACATATAATTTCAGGAAACTTTCTTCTTGAAGTTTGCTTAACATACAACAAAGAATTTATTAAAAATATAAAAATTTTCCAACCCGGGACTGTCCAAAACAGTACCGTGAATAGTAACCCCAAACCCAGAAAAATTCAAAATTTTCAGAAAAATAAATAAAAATTTTATTTAGATAGCTCACAATCTCTACAACAATTAATCTCAAAGCAATGATAACAAATAAAATCAAATTCAAGCTCAATCTAACCAAAAACTCAAAATACCAAAAATCGAATTATTCAAAAACGGAGTAGTTACAGGAGTTGAAACTCTAAAACGGTGTGAGGATTTGAGAAGCCCAGAGGATAAGCTTCTTTTTGAGACCAACGTTGTTGGCTGAGGTGGTTGGAATCGTCACCGGCGAGCTCCACTCCAATCCGGCGATGAAATGAGCAAGGGGAAGAAGAAGAGGAGGAAGGGGAGGAAGGAAGGAGCTATTGGCAGTTCAGGCGGCTTGGCGACATCATAGGGTGACCAGAGTTGCGATGGCAGGTGGGTGGTGGTGGTGCTGGGTCCAGTGGTCATGCATGGAAGAAGAAGAAAGGGAAGAAAAGAAGAAGAGGGGGAAGAGGGGAGGGGTTTACAATTTTCAAAACACGTTTTTGAAATTTTTTTTTATCAAAACCATAAAAGTAAAAAAATTAAAATAACATATAATATTATTTTCCTCCAAAATCTATCTCACTTTAATTCTCCAGCACACAATACAAGCACACACAAATATATATATATATATATATACACACACTTAAAAATTTTTAAAGTGTATTGAATACACTAAGTCAATAATATTAAAATAATATTCGACAAAATTTCAAATTTAATTTCACTAATAATCAAATATCATAAATTAATAAAAATAAAATAATTATTAACTCTGCAAATTCCAGAATTTTAATTTTATAATTTATAAAAAAATTCAGGTAATAACATAAAGAGTTAATGATGTTTTATAATATATATATATTTTGTGACACCTGTTAAGGATGTAAAGCATACATTATATGCATATGACTATTTCATGACATATTCATTAATGTCTAAATTTTAGGTCACAACATCTAGTAGTTCACATTTTCCTTTACATATACACATATAATACGCAAGCCTTAATATAAGATAACAAAGTTCACTAGGTACATCATGTACAAAAAATTTGAGGACGATCCCATGCTGACCCATATGGCACAATGCTAGTGCAGTTGATGCAAAGGTGTCTTTAAGATAAATTACAGTTCTTCTAATTCTAAAAAATAATGCAAAAGAGTGAGCCCGAAACTCAATAAATGAATAACATAATATCTTATAAAACATAACACATCAAACATATAATATTGTCAATCACCAGTCCATTTGATAATTAACTATAAAATTTTAGCTTGCACATAATTGTGATAGTATAGTATTTTCTTCTGGACAACAATGTACTTGTAAATTACATATAATTAAAAGTTTTTTTTTCTTTTTTTATTTATGGATCCCCATACGCACACAGTCCTGCCATAATCTTGTATCAATTGTATATTTTTTTAAGCATTTTTATGGCTTATAAAGGGGATTTCATATCGCACACATCATTACCTTTTTTTTCTTCTTTTTTCTTATTAATGGATCCCCATATGCACACAGCCCTGCCATAATCTTTTTCCAATAGAATTTTTTAGCCATTTTATGGCATATAAAGGGTATTCCATATCGCACACGGCCCTGCCTCATTCACAAGTAGCATTGCATCCTCATATTCATCCAATCATATTTTTTTATATTTACATAGACATTAAGAGTTTACCAGACCGTTACAACACTTTATTCAACTCATCATCAACTAAATACATCACATATCACTCCATAAAGCAAATTAACATCTCTCCCATAAAGCAAATTAACATTGCTCTTTTTGGAGTTATAAAACTCTAGATACAACTCAAAAAATTCTGCTACTCTCCATTGAACAGGGTACCCGAATTCAACATCCACCATTCATATGTACAATCTTATTCATATGTTTATTCTCATCTCAAAAACAATGAACTATAAAAAAAATAATAAAAAATCAACATCAATTAATTAGAACATACATATTTCTCTTATCCAATCAACTTAAGAAATAAATTTATAATTATTTATTTTAAGTGTTATATTTACACAGAACATTAAGTTATTCACTTACCTTTATTATTTCCTTGCTTTTGCTTGAAGTTTCTTGTGTGAAAGCCTCTTTTACATTTTTTAGCTGAAATAAAACATAATTTACTTGTCTTAAATACTTAATAATAAGGGAACCTCATCTAGCATGATAACATCATTAAATTACTTAAGCATGTAAGACTACAAACTATAATATATTTAATAAGGTGAATTTAAAAATTCCCCCAAAAATTCTATACAATTAATCTCAAAATGAAACTTTCTAGATCACTAATCGTATATGTCTAAAATAATATAAAATTGATTTTGTTTCAATTAGAGGTGTATAGAGAAAAACCCTAAGAAATAATCTACCATACTCAACCATAAATAGGATTTGAGCAATAAAATGTTTAGCACCCAATGACTATAGAAAAAGCAGAATTAGGTTTTCCTTATTTCTGTAAGTTTTGTAACAGACATCTCAAGGTTTCTTTAGGTACAAATAGAACCTAATTTGGAGCCACAAAACTCAAGCTATAAATTAAATAAAATTACTATTCATACCTGATCCGAACTCTAGACTCCTCTTCTCTTTTTTTTCTTCCTTTTTTCTCAACTTTCTCTCTGGATACTCTTCTTTTTTTTTTTTTTCATTTAGATGGCTGCCACCTACCCAATATTCTAGCACCTTTCCATAATTATCACATATTATTTATTTATTTATTTCTATTTTACTTTTTATATTTTTTGTCCTAATCTTACCTTCTCCCATATTCCACGTCTTCTTATCTCTTTTTTAACCAATAAAATATTGCCACACATGTTAATTCTAGAAAAATCTTTATATATATATATAATCAGTTTAACCAATTGAAGTCCTATATTTTTATTTTTTTGCCAATAATCAATTTAAACCCTTAACTTCCTAATTTTTGTTATGGACTTAATTGTAACGTTTAAACTCTTCTCCTATTTAACATTGAAATTATTATCACACATATCTCATGCATTACTCATGTCCTAATCCCTTTTATTCTTACTCCTCGATTGAGTACAAGTCATGGCTAGACCTGATATACTAGTCTAACTATATATACTAACTTATACTTAACTTCAATCAATATGCATAATGAATGCAAATGTACCTATAGTTTGGGTATGGGTGATATATATATATTATTTAAAATATTTTTACTCTCTATATTTTTATTTTAATTATAGAGAAATTATTTTAATTATTCTATAGAAATATTTTTAATTTACAATAATAATAATAATTTACAAAAAGATAGTAGGTTTTGGTACTTGAGAAAAAAAATTCTATTTTCATAAAACATCATAAAAAATATGGTCTTTTCATTAAAAAGAAATATCAATTTTTTTACATAATAACACTTTTAGTTATAATATAACGCTAACACTTTGTTAAAGAGTAGGGGTGCACAAAAATCAATCAAACTAGCCAAACCAAATTGATAAAAACTAGTGAAAATAAAAAATTGTGATTTTAGAGTGTTTAATAGTTGGTTATGGTTTGTAATTTTTTAAGCTGAATTTTTGTAAATAAAAATTCAATAAAACCAAACCAAACTGATAGTATAATAATACTACATACATTTTTTTTATATTTGTAGAATAATAGCTATATGTCGTATAGTCATTATGCAGCTATACCCTATGCAAAGGCTATGATTGGGCAATGATCCATCCAACTAATTAGCACTTTGTGTTTTAAAGTTTTTATCAAGACATTGTACTAAAATTTGATATTTTTGAGAATATCTTTGTCAAAAAAATTAATATTATTCTAGCTATTATTATTATTATTGTTATTATTATTATTATAAGTATAGAATATGATTTTTTTTTTATTTTGTTGCATTTTTAGTAGATTTCATGATATGTATTATTAATAATTTTAATCTTTATTTTCTTCATTTATTATTTTTATGAAACCGACCAAACTGATTATCCAAACCGATTTCAAATATCATTGGTTTTTTGGTTTGGTTAGAAATTTAAACTTTAAAAAGACCAAATTGAACCATGCACACCCTGATTAATGTATACACATACACACTAATTTTAATCATTTATGTTTTATTTAAAAATATTTGTATTTTGTATTTTTTTGGTATATGAAGTAAAATTATTTTTGTCATACATAAAGTAACCGAATCCCGTAGCAAGCCTTAAAAAAATTTTCGCGGAATAAAACAATACATTAAACAATAAAATAATAAATTCACAATATTATAGCATAAAACAATATTCTTTAAATATAATATTTCAGTTCAGATACAATATTCAAGTACAATACAGAATACCAGTAATACAAATATGAAATTTAACTATAATGGTGTCTATAATTTAATTACACAGTATACAATCTAAATTAACATACACAATCCAGCCGGTGCAGAACGAACTCGGCGCAAATGAGGAATACTAGTAGACTGACTGTGAGGTCCTGAAAAAAATAAATTGAGTGGAATCAGACCTCACTAAGTGAATCAATTTCATAAAATACATGTTGGTTTTAAAAACTAGTTATTAAAACCCTTTTTAGAATAAAATAATTATAATTATTAAAATCAATTACTTTTCTCGATAATATTCATATCGAGTCTCTTTAAAAATTTTTAAATCAATTTAATATGAAAT
>CATIWM010249096.1:0-11251 GCA_949671775.1 Mallotus repandus
TACAATGTTAAACCAGTGACAATATGCCCCATTGACAACAATGCCTTCCTAGTCTACACAACACGTGACATAGAACGCAAAACAAAGTATGTACTACATACTTTTATGTTAGTCTTCAAGCACCACAAAATAAATAACTCATCAGGAGAAACCCTAGTGCTATCCTTTCTTCCAAAGATTGTGTGTGGCATGAATTTATGCATGAATAAATATGAGTGATCTTTGATCAAACCACTAGTCATCACTTAACCTTCATAAACTCTATCACCTTTAGTGATTTCATGCCAAAAACTGTTCATATTACAATCTAATGGATGTTGACAAACACCTCCTTCAAAAAAACTAAAGACATCAGACATGATTTCATAATTAAAATAGTCTTCTTTCCCAAAGAACCTACATAAAAAGACCACTTGATTTTCATCTAGAATCTTAAACGTAATGTAAAATTCTATAGTTAGCTTAAAGAATACATCATGTTGGGTTGCAGCCAATTTAGACCACCCCAATTTATTGCAAAACACATATATGGTTCCCTTAATCCCCAAGTTAAAAAGTACCTCATCATCAAAGTATTTCGACTTGCTGAATTTTCTCTTGACTAAGGAGCAGAATTTCTTACCTTCCTCTTCAGAATAGATGGCAAAGAAAGCTTCATAATCATTCTTTATGTCTTTGGACTTACCCTTGCCATCATTAAGCCTTCTTCCTTGGAATTGAGTTTTTGTTCTAGCCGTCACAACAATGTTCGTTCTTTATAAAAATAAACAATACAAGAGAATGAAAAATAACAAGAACAAAAAGAAAAAGAAAAAAAAAAGTAGGGTTTAAATAAGAAAAGGGTATGGGATACAAGAAATTCTATTCCTAAAATAAAAAGGAAAAGAAATAAGTACAAATAAAAAAAATAAAATCATCAAGTCAAAATTTCCTTAATCAAATAGAAATTAGGAATTAAAAAGGAAATTAAGCTCACCTGAAATCCCCAATTTAACAAGACATCTCAAATAAAAAATAAAATCAAATTACAAAAATAAAACAAGAAATTAACAAAGAAATTTTAAATTTTAAATTTGAAAAAGTTTAATTCCTACCCCACACTTAAAATATGCAATGTCCTCATTGCATGAGCATATGACAAAAAGAATAATAAACAATTCGTGTTGTTAATGGTCATCAGGTCGCACGGCCGTGTGACCTAGTAATGCAGAATTCTTGATGTCGTAAGTTGCAGGCTGGGCGCAAAATGTGCATGGCCGTGCGACTTGATTACGAGAATCACACTTTTAGCCTTTAAGAAAACCTACATTGATGCTCTTTTTTTAACTCATTTTAACATGTTTTCATCACATTGCATGGGAAAAGCATTATACATTCATTGCAACAATGTAAGAGGGAAATTAACTTAAAACAAAAATAATTAACATTAACAAAATTAAAATCCTTAACAACTTAAACATAAGCAAACTTCAACATCTAAAAATAACAACATAAAACATGAGAACACATTGTTCTACAAAACATAAAATTAAAAATAACTTGAAACAAACATAAAATAAACATTATTCAAGCTAAAACCAAACATCATTAAAAATAAAGGCTTCACTCTTTGCCTTCACCCTCGGATGAGGATTCTTCTTCTTTTATCTCTTCATAATGTGAGAAAGGTGGTGGAACAAAGTTCTGGAAGCTGAAGTAGGCATTCAAGTTATGGTTAATCATGCTCAATGTCTGGTTCATTTGCCTTGAAGTGAGACCCACTCTTTCAACTTCAGAATTTAGCTCTCCTATATTTGAGTCAATCACTCCAACTTGCAGCTCCAAGCTATCCAACCTCTCTATGACATCATTAAGAGTAGCACCTTGATATTCCTCCTCTTTTTACGGTGCTTCCGGGGGTGTAGCTTGAATTAGAAAAGCTCTCCTTGTATGGTCAACTCTAACCAAACCCATACCTTCCATCATGCTAGTGTTAATAAAATGACGACCCTTGACTTTCTCAAAAGGCATATTTTCAGTGTCAAAGCCTAGGTATTTAGCTATGGCGGTTACTAATCCCCCTACTTTGATAGCTCTGGTCACTTTTGCAGCAACATCTCTCAATTTCCTAGCTAAAGCATGACACACATCGAGCTTTCTATCATTAACCATGCAATACAATATGTTAAGCTTGGTGGTAGTGACCAAAGAGTCTCCTTCTTTCCTTGGAAACAAGGAATGGGCCATTAGCCTATGCAAATATTTCAATGCGGGTGATCCAATGCGAGATTCTTTCGCTGACCTAGCCTTATAGAAAACTCCTCTTTCCCTGGTTATTTCTCTCCAAAACTCATGCTTATCATATACAACATTATCATTTTGATCCTTGGAAAAATGAAATACATCATTAAGTTCAAACAATCCTAAAGTATTCTCCTCATTCCCCAAATTAAAAGTAAGCATAAGAGTACGGTCATTAAAATTCATTAACATTAAATTAAAGGAAGAGAGAAACTCACAAGTGGGTATAGTATAAGAGGAATTTTGCATCATGACAAAATCATTCCACCCCATCCTATTGACATATAATTTAACCTCATCTAGCAACCCAATTTCAGTCAAGGATGTAGCAGTCACATACCTACTAGGCACAATCTTCCTACCTATCATTTGTTTAAACTTATTCCTATGCTCACAATGCCTAAATTGAATTTGAGTGGGGAAGGGTTTTACCATTCTTTCCTTGCTAGCACTATTCGGATTATTGGAATTGCCACCACGTCTTACTCTTTTGGAAGGAGGAGCATTCTTCTTCCTTGTAATGCTCTTCTTTCTTTTCTCTCTCTCCATGGTGAATTGTAGAAGGTAATGAGTTAGGAGAATTTGTTTAATGAAAGTTGGTGTAGAGAATGAAGAGAATAAAGGATGGGTGAATGTGAGGAAGAGGTGAGGAGATGGGTGTTTATATAGAGGAGGTGATGTAGTGGGGAATTGGGTAAAGTGGTCAAGGGTTAGGTTTTCTAGAGTTTGGGAAATGGGAAAGGTGGTTAAGGTTAGGATCCCTAAGTCTTTGGGAAATGGAAAATTCCTCTTAAAAATAAAATTCAAGTATTTTTAAGAGTGGGACAGCAGTAGGCGCACGATAATGCGCATTGGGGCGCAAAATCGTGCGACCTGCAAATCATAAAAAATAATGCGCTATAAGATGCACTGTGCGCAAAATGTGCACGGGCGTGCGACCTGTACATGCAAAATTGTGGTGACATAAAACGTATGGCCATGCTACCTGATCATGCATTTTTCTTCATAAAAATTCTCTTTACAAAGCACATTTCATACATATTCAAACAATGCATCACAATTATGACTTGTACATCACACTAAACAATATTCCATATAAATTAAACTTACAAATCCTCTTCTAGAGCTTCTCATTTCCTTCACTTCTTGAAATTGGAAATGAAAAAAAATATAAAAAATTTAATTAAAAGAAACTTGCAAAAACATAAAATAAATTATTAAAATAAAATAAAATAAAAACAATCTTAGTTGAACCCCCAAAAAGCGCTCTTTTAAGGGTCCATGAGCTAGGCCACCATGTTGATCATCCAATTGACTCCCTCAAGTATGCAACTTGATGGAAATCCTCAAATGTGCCTCCATGGTACAACTTCAACCTCTGTCCATGCACTTTAAATGTGTCTCCTCTTGTGTTGCATAATTCCATAGCTCCATGAGGATATGAATGAGTCACTGTAAATGGTCCTAACCATATACTCTTCAACTTTCCAAGAAATAATTTGAGCCTTGAATTGAAAAGCAACACTTGGTCACCTTCCTTAAATATCTTTACTCTCACTATTTTATCATGCCACCTCTTTGTGCATTCCTTATAAATCCTTGAATTCTTATCTTATAGGCAGTCTCTCTAATCTCCTTGAGTTTACTCATTTGTAGCAATCTCTTTTCAACTGCCTTCTCAAAATAAAAATTCAAGGCTTTCACTACCCAATAAGCCTTGTGCTCAAGTTCAACAGGAAGATGACATGCTTTGACATAAACCAACCTAAAAGGAGACATTCCAATAAGTGTTTTGTAAGCAGTTCTATATGCCCATAAAGCATCATTAAGCTTCCTTGCCCATTCTTTCCTTGATTTGCTCACAGTCCTTTCCAAAATGTTCTTTAACTCCCTATTGCTCACTTCAACTTGTCCACTTATTTGAGAGTGATAAAGTGTAGCTACTTTGTGCTTTACCCCATATCTAGCCAATAATGTTTCCATGTTTCTATTGCAAAAATGTGTTCCCCCATCACTTATTATCACTCTAGGCATACTGAACCGAGAGAACAACTTCTTTAAAACCTTGTAAACAATTCTTCCATCATTTATTGGGCATGCTTAAGCTTCTACCCATTTGGAAACATAGTTGACACAAACAAGAATGTACTTGTTACCCTCTGACAAAGGAAATGGCCCCATAAAGTCAATGCCCTATACATCAAACATTTCAACCTCTAGAATTCCAGATTAAGCATTTCATCCTTCTTTGAAATGTTACCACTCCTTTGACAAGCATCACAACCTATCATAAATTCTCTAGCATCTTGAAAAAGTGTAGGCCAATAAAACCTTGCTTCAAGAACTTTAGCAGCTATCCTCTATGATATATAATGTCCATCATTGACATTCCTATGACAATGATGCAAGATTGACCCAACTTCTTCCCTTACTATACATCTCTTTGCCATGCCATCATTACACAATCTCCAAAAAAATAGCTCATCCCAAATTTAAAATTTAGAGTAATGAAATAACTTTTTATTTTTTTGAGGAGTGAACTCTTTTGGTATTATTCCACTTGACAGAAAATTTGCTATATCAACAAACCATGGTGCACCCACGTGAGATATGGTCAAAAGCATCTCATCTGGGAATATTTCCTTGATAGGTTCTTGTATGTACCTCTCCTCTTGATCTACATCCAACCTTAACAGATGATCAGCTACTATATTTTTAAAGCCTTTCTTGTCTCTGATCGCTATGTCAAACTATTACAACAAAAGCACCCATCTAATGAGCCTTGGTTTGGAATCTTTCTTATTCATAAGGTACTTCAATGTTGCATGATCTATATACACAATCATCTTAGAGTCAAGGAGATAGGATCTAAATTTGTCAAAAGCAAAAATGACAGCCAACATCTCCTTTTGCTATAGTAGTATAATTAAGTTGTGTATCAGTCAATGTCTAGCTTGCAAAGTATATCACATGCAGTTAGTTCTCCTTTCTTTGACCAAGTATAGCTCCTATTGCATGATCTCTGGCATCATACGTCAATTCAAATGGTAAACTCTAATATGGTGTTATCACTATAAGAGCTGAGATAAAGGTTTCCTTTAACCTATCAAAAGCCAATTTACACTCATCAGTAAAATTAAAAGGGGAATCTTTTTCAAACAACTTACAAAGGGGGTTTAGAAAATTTTGAAAAATCCTTGATGAACCACCTATAAAAGCCTACATGACTAATAAAACTCCTAACTCCCTTAACATTTGTGGGGTATTATAGCTTCTCAATTGCCTCCACCTTTGCTTTGTCAACTTTAATGCCTTATACTGAAATTTTGTGTCTAAGAATAATTCCTTCATCTACCATGAAGTGACACTTTTCCCAGTTAAGCACCATATTTGTTTCCTCACAGAGCATAAGTAATTGCTCTCAATTGCTTAGACATCCCTCAAATGAGTCTTCATAGATGAAAAAGTCATCCATCAAAACATCCATGATCTCCTCTACCAAATATGCAAATATGGCCATCATACATCTCTGGAATGTCGCAGGAGTAGTACATGATCCAAATGACATCCTCTTGTATGCAAATGTGCCATAAGGACATGTAAAAGTGGTTTTCTCTTAATCTTCTAGAGCTATTACAACCTGATTATGACCTGAGTACCAATCTAGAAAATAATAAAAGACATATCTTACTATCTGCTCCAACATTTAATCAATGAAAGGTAAAGGGAAGTGGTCTTTTCTTGTGGATGCATTCAACTTTCTGTAACCAATGCACACTCTCCATCCACTTACAACTCTTATAGGAATGAACTCCCCATCCTCATTTTTCACAAATGTTATTCCACCCTTCTTTGGTACATATTGAATGGGGCTCACCCATGAACTGTCTGAGATCGGGTAAATAATCTCTACATCAAGAAGTTTGACTACTTCCTTTTTCACCACTTTTTGCATGTTTGTATTGAGCCTCCTCTACCTTTCAATAGTTGGCTTGTGTCCATCCTCCATCAATATTTTGTGCATACAATAAGAAGGACTTATGCCCCTTATGTCTGAAATCTACCAACCAATAGCCTTTATTCTCCTCTTCAGCATGTCCACCAGTAAATCCTCTTGTTCTTTGCTTAGTGTAGAGGATATAATCACAGGTAGTATTTGATCTTCTCCTAGAAAAGTGTACCTCAAATATTGGGGTAAAGGCTTTAAGTTTAGTTTTTGTGGTTTTATGGTTGAGGGTGGTGTGGGTTCATTGTTTGGTAATTTTATGTGTGATATATAGGGTTGGTGTTTGAGGTTTACTTTATCTTGGGAGCATTGTACCTGAAAACATTTCTCAATATTATTATTTTCCACAGACTTTGCCAACCTTCTTCATTGGACTTCACTCACACATTTATCAACAACATCCACATGCATACAAAAATCTTCATCATAAGGATATTTCATGCTTTGATAAACATTCAACATGCAACTCTCATCCCCACTCTCAATGTGAGAGTTCCATCATAAACATCAATGATCGCTCTTGTAGTGTAAAGAAAAGGCATACCAAGGATTAATGGAACCTCATCATCCTCTTCAAAGTCAAGGACTATAAAATCAACTGAAAAAATGAATTTTCTAGCCCTTACTAGCACATCTTCCACTATGCCTTCTGGTTCCTTCACTGTCCTATCTGTCACTTACATTCTGATACTTGTGGGTTTAGCTTCTTCTAGCCCCAATTTCCTGTAAATAGACAAAGGAAAAAGATTAATTTAAGCTCTTGAATCACATAAAGCTCTTTGAAATTTTAAATTTCCAACAGAACATGGAATAGTGAGACTCCTTGGATGCTCCTTTTCAAAGGAAGTTTATTTGAGATGATTGCACTACACTCCTTTGTGAGTGTGACTGTCTTATACTCCTGTAACTTCTTTTTGTTGGAAATCAGCTCCTTCAAAAACTTGGCATACTTTGGCATCTGATAAAGACATTCCATGAGAGGTATATTGATATGGAGTGCCTTAAACCTCTCTATAAATTTTGTATATTGATGATCATGCTTTTGTTTCTTTAACCTTTATGGATAAGGACCTGGAGGTACAAAAGGTTTCACAATTAGTGGTGTTGATTTCTTAACGTGTTGCTTATTCTTGCCTCCTTCATCTTGCTCCTTCTCCTCTTGCACCTCAACTCATTCATCTTCTTGTTCTTTCTCCTCTTCCTTCTTCTTTTCTTTCTCATATTCCATAGATGCTTTAGGGGGTTCAATTTTTGTCCCACTCCTCAAGGTGATAACCTTCAACACTCTTTTGGATTCTTTTCAGTGTTACTTGGCAAAGAACCTTGATTCCTTATTGACAAAGAATTTGCCAATTGCCCTATTTGCACCTCTAAATTATGGATAGAAGAAGAGTGACTCTTGAACATGAGCTGAGTGTCTTGGTACATCTACTCAAATTTGTTTTCCAACCTGTTTGTGGCCTCATCTTATTGGTTCATTTTTGTAGACATCACATCCATGAACTTCTCCAACTTGCTTTCTAAAGAAGTCCCTGAAGATGAACCTTTTTCATGCTAAAAATTAGGTTGGTGGTGTTGTGCATTCTGCCCTCCAAAACTTCATGGTGCTTGTGGTCTCCATTGGTTATTTCCTTGATTGCTCTAAGAGAAATTAGGATGATTTCTCTAACTTGGATTGTAAGTGTTGTCATGCACTTGGTTCTGCTGCCCCTTGAAGTTGTTCACAAAGTTCACATTTTCCATGGATAGTCCTTGCATCATTTGACATTCAATAGTTGGATAACCACCCAGGCATAATTCACAAGAAATAGAAAAGTTAGAAATTGCATTAACATTCATTTTTTCCATCCTCTTGGATAAAGCATCCAACTTTACATTTAACATTGTCAAGATATCAACTTTAATTGCTCCCCCTCTCTTTGAAATAGTCCTCTCATTAGACCATAGGCTTTAGGTATTAGCCATTTCTTCAGAAAGCTCCAAGGCATCTTTAGGAGTCTTGGACATGATAGTTCCTCAAACTGAGGCATCTATGTTCACTTTAATTGTAGGGTTGTCTCCTTTGTAGAAAGACTGCACTAAATCCCATAATGGAATCAACTATGGTGGACACTGTCTCTCAAGATCCTTGAACCTATCTCAGCACTCATAGAAGCTTTCATCATCTCTTTGATAAAAAAGAGTTAATCTCATTTCTGATTTTAAGTACTTTGGCGGGTGGAAAGTACTTGTTGAAGAAAGTTATGTAAAGCTCATGCCATGTATTTATAGAGTTGGGTGGCAAGCTAGTGAACCACCTCTTAGCTCTATCCATCAAAGAAAATGGAAAGAAAATAAGCCGAATTACTTCAGGTTGCACTCCATTCATCTTGAAGGTTGAACAATACTCCAAAAATTGGGTCATATGACCAATTGGATCCTCATGTGGTAGTCCATTGAACTGTGAATTTTAGATCATCTGGATCATGGCGGGTTTAATTTTAAAATTATTTGTTACTATCGCCGGCCTTACAATGAAAGTTTGATCACCTAGGACATTGGGACTCACAAAGTCCCTCATAGTTCTCTAACCATTCTGCCCATTTTGTGCTACATGATCTTCTACAGGTGGGTCTCTTAGTTCTTCCCTTCCTTTCATTCTGTTTCTATTTTGTCTCCCCCTGTAAACACCACAAACATAATCACTTCACAAAACTAATAAAAATTCTAAATCAAGCAACACAAAATTCTCAATAATATCAATTTTGGCAATCCCCGGCAACGATACCAAAAACTTGATTGCTTATCCTCAAGTGCATGAAATCGTACAAGTAGTAAATAAATATCATCCCACAGAGATTGCAAATTGAGTACTATAATACTAATTATGTTTGCTTATTTAAACAATGAAAAAGGGTATTCTGAATTAAACTAAAATTAAAACACAAAAAATCTGAATTAAATAACAATCAATTTAAAGAGCTAAGGTTCTTATTACCAATTCAACCATTTCTTAAGATCAATTAATCCTTAAGCCAAGCTTAACCTTAATCCAATTTGAAGGTATCTAACGAATCATAGGCTTTCCTCTCGAACAACCCTACAGTTAACCAAGTAGGTTGACATCTTAGATTTATAGGTCTCACTTACTAAGTGTTTGATTAATCCGGTTTAAGCACCAACCCTTAATCAATATTAGTTGCTTAAATGCCTCTCAACTAAGAAAGCATCTAATATGTTATTGTTTATATCCAATGCAACCTATCTCTCGATCAAGTTTCATTGTGTATGTTCACTCAAAGGGTGATCAATCCTATGAAGACATTAAGTTCAACAACAACCAGAGGATTTAGATTAATGGCTTAGGTTTAATTGCAATATTCACATGCTTGAATTGAAACAAGAACCCTAACAAGGAACTTAACCACTCATGTTGATGATAAGAGACAAAGATGAAGAATAGAAGAAAATAAACATCATCATTAATTGAAAATAGAAAAATGAACAGTAGTAATTATTTAGAAAAACCCCCCTTTTGAATAGAAGGCTTATTGTTCTCCAATCCTTATGCTCAATCTCCAAACCAACATAAAAACAAGAACTAGTCTTTGTTCTCCCCAAAAACGATAAAAAGAAAAAAGTAGTGTAAAAACTTTATAAAAAATTACCTAATGGAATTATCTCCTTATTTCTAGAGGCTACACACGTATAAAACCCTTCCTTCCAGCACCTTAATTTGTTTCCTTGTGTAATTTTCATCATGTCCCCCAAAATCAGCAATTAAACTTTAAGTTTGGACTGGCTGCCATCAGGTCACACGATCGTGTGTATTTTACGCATGGCCGTGCACAACTCTTTTTCCATAATTCGCTCAAATCAGCCTTAAATGCTCATTTGCTTGCTCCTTTGACTCCTCTAGCACATTCATGAGCGCCATGCAACTTTTCTTTACTGTTCTTTGACTACCTAAACGCACAAAAATAACCAAAAAGAAACCAAATAATACTATAAATAAATAAACACATAAATCATGCACACAAATACTCAAACTAAACAAAAGTTCAACAAAAGAAACACAAATGCAACTAAAATGACATATAATCCTAACACATTGAGTGCTTAAAATAATGCATTTCTCACACTCATCAAATGGTGATGGAGGTTGAAGATGGTGTTATTGAAACAAAAGTGTCAAACTTTATTTATTTTAGTCCTTTATTTTTATGCATTTTATTTTATTTTATTTTATATATATATATTTTACTCATACATATCATCTTGTTTTGATACTTCACGTGCTTGAAGAAAAGTAGAACCACGCGCTTGTCCACTCCAGCAATGGATAGTTTAAATAGAATAACAAAAAATATTTACAGAGGTGAAATAGGTCCTAAATAGAAGTTTAGATGTTGTATTGGTCACAATGAAAGTTTAGATGTATAATGAATCAAGAAGATAAAGTTCAGGAGTGAAATAGAGCATTCGGCAAAAAAAAAATATGCCATGTGAATTGAAGTAACTATAACTGAGTAGGATAGTTATGAAGTGGTACCAAACTGGTCAACTTTTCGATTTGTATATAGCTTTCAGAAAACACAAGTTTTTTTTTTTATATATTTTAAATCTTTCAATTTTTAAAAATGTGAGCCAAAAAATCTTAATAAAAAATATGCTATATGAATTATAATAACTTTTAGATCTATTGATATAAAAAAAATTAAACTTTTATAATTTGTTACAGTTTTATTTTAAATTTTTATTTTTGATAAAAAAAAATAAACTTTCATAATTTGTTACAGTTTTATTTTAACTTTTTATTTTTGACAAAAATTTCTATTTATAATCAATTAATGATAATTTTGATATGCATTTTTAATAAAAATAGTATAATAACAGAAATATAATTTTAAAATATTAGAAACAAATAGTATAATATAGTAAAATAAAGTGACGAAATGGTATAGGCTTTCTATATTAAATTATTGT
>CATIWM010249100.1:0-21570 GCA_949671775.1 Mallotus repandus
AAATGTCAGAGTTGACTTTCAATTTTCTTTGGAGAAGTTTTGACCTCAACTTCTCCTAAAATGAATTCACCATATTCACCAAGAAAGAAAAAAAAGAAAAGAAAAAAAGGAAAAGGAAAGAAGAAGAGAAAAGAAAGAAGAAATAAAGGAAAATGAGGTGAAAAGAAGAAAAAAAAGAGAAGAAAAGTTTTTGTGCCCCCCATATTTGAAAAGTCAATCCTGTATAATCCTTCAAAAGTCCTCATAATGCCAAACTCAAAACCCCATCCCCAAAATTTCCACCAAATGTGAGCTAAAAAATAGTTGGTCAGAAAACCCACAAAAGGCTGATCAATAACAAGCATAATGTAGCGTGCATGGTTATAATGAAAAAGTAATCATTTAAAATGGGCTTGATCAACATATATTAGCACGTGAAGCGTCAGACATAGACTCTTTTACAAGTTTTACAGCAAGCAGCATTATGAGTGTGACATCAACGACCGACAATCAGCAATAAGAGTATTGAGTGATCAGCAACCGAAATGGTAATATGGACATCTAGCATGGTGAAACAATGGTCAATCATTAGTATGAATTTACAACCACCCAGCTAGGTTCGAAATCTCCCAGAAAGGGAGCGACCTAGGCAAAAGAGGGAAAATAAAAGAAGAAAAAATTGAAAGACCCAGCTAGGTTCGAAAACTCTCAAAAGAGGGTGACCTAGGCAAAAGACGGAATATAAAATAAAATTGGTTGCACTTTCACTCTGAGAAGAGCAATTCGAGATTTCATAAGATTCTGTTTTGTGGTGCAAGAGTAATAAAGTCCATCAATTCCTTAACAGGGGGCAGATTTTAAGATCATGTGACATGTTGAACCCCAAAAGACACAAAATCTTTTAATGAATTCTTAAACTGGGGGCAGATAGAGTTTCTTCTACACAGAAGGTCAAGCACTCTCGTTCTATGACAGCAAAACTTTCCAAGAAAGAAACTAAACTGGGGACATTTGTTGTCATTATCCCAATTTGATCATGATATGATCTTAATTTCTGTTCTATTTGGATATGTCGGTCTTAACAAAAATCTTTGACAGGCTTGATTTTTTTGAATTCAGATTCTTTGATGGAAAGAGGACCCATTCCCAAGGATTAACTCTAAAAAGAAAAGGCACTTACCAAATCATTCAAGATTTCTTGTTTCCCGTAGTTCATGCATACATGAATCTTTTGTAAAGAATTATTTTGACATTTCATACAAGTGAGCATTAGAGTAATACATGTCTTTCATAGAACAGTGCACACGAGCTTATGTTATCAAATTATTTTTTGAAAGCCTTCAAATATCATGAATCATGCACACACCAGTTTTGAGCTTTTCTGAATATGAAGCTAGCTTCAGTGTATAGGGTGATCTTTTACTTAAGCTACTTAGCCTAATGCTTGCATGGCTATATGGCTTATTTTGTTTTAGCGTGATGCCTGTGTGGCTATATGGCTTAGTTTTTTCCTACTTGACGCCCCTGAGGCTATACGGCATTTGCTGATTGTTCTCGCCTGACGCCCCAGAGGCTATATAGCGCATTTTAATTGTCTTTGTTGTTTGTTCCTACCTAACTCCCCCGAGGCTATAAGGCACTTGTTGTTTGTTTCTGTCTGATGCCCCCGAGGCTATATGGCACTTGTTGTTTGTTCCTGCCTTATACCCCCGAGGCTATACGACACTAGTTGTCTGTCTTCACCTGACGCCCCTGAGGCTATATGGCACTTGTTCTTTGTCCTTGCCTGACGCCCCTAAGCTATACAACACTTGTTTTTTGTCTTACTTAATGCCTCTGTGGCTGACGATGTAAAGTTTTATTAGTTACTTCTCGAGAATAAAATTCTTGGGATTCACGTTTGTGAGTGACTAGTCAGGTTGTATCCCCAAAATTCACATTTTAAAGATGTTTGGTCGGGTTTGGGTCCCTGAAGTGCATCTTTCTTCTTTTCAAAAGCATCCGGTTGGGTTTAAATCCTCGAAGTGTGCGTGTCAAGGATGTTTGGTAAGGTTTGAATCCCCAAAGTGCATCTTTCTTTTTTAAGAGCATCTGGTAGAGTTTGAATCCCCGAAGTGCATCTTTCTTTTTTAAGAGTGTCTGGTAGGGTTTGAATCCCCGAAGTGCATCTTTCTTTTTTAAGAGCGTCTGGTAGGGTTTAAATCCCCGAAGTGTGCGTGTCAAGGATGTCTAGTCAAGTTTAAATCCCCAAAGTGCGTCTAGTCGGGTTTGAATCCTCGAAGTGCATATGTCAAAGATGTCTAGTCGAGTTTGAATCCTCGAAATGCATCTCCCTTTTTTAAAAGTGTCTGGTCGGGTTTGAATCCTCGAAGTACATATTCTTTTGCTTATTGAGTGAAGATCGGGCCAGGAAAACCTAAAATTCACGCCTTAAATTTTTAATGAGTAACTGATCGGGCCAGAAAAACCTGAGGAACACGGTTACATTTCACCTCTTTATTTACTGAGTAACCTCTTGGGCCAAAAAAACTTGAGAATCACATCCAACTATTATGAGTAATTGATTGGGCTAGAAAACCCAAGGAGCACGGTTACGTTTCACCTCTTTGTTTACTAAGTGACCTCTCGAGCCAGGAAATCTTGAGAATCACGTCCAACTATAATGAGTGACTGATCGGGCCAGGAAAACCCGAGAAACACGGCTATGTTTCCATTTTTTCTTTACTGAGAGACTTCTCAAGCTACGAAAACCTGAGAATCACACCCCAACTATAATGAGTGGCTGATTGGGCCAAGAAAACCCAAGGATCACGGTCCCATTTTCACCATTTTCTTCTAATGAGTGACTTCTCAGGTCATAAAAACTCGAGAATCACGTCCAAATATTAATGAGTAACTGATCGGGCTAGAAAAATCCGAGGAACACGGTTACATTTTCATCTTTCTTCATTAGGTGACATCTCGGGCTAGGAAAACCCAGGGTTCACCCCTCAACTATAATGAGTGGCTGATCGAGTCAGGAAAACCCGAGGATCACGGTTATATTTCAAGTTAAAGTTCGACCTTTCAGGTTTGAACTCCCGAAGCTGACAACCTAAGTGAAGCTTACAGGCTAGGTATGTCGTTCTTACCACTTTTAATGCATGTCGCTTTTTCAAAAAAATTGATTTCATAAATCCATTTTTTTTGAAAAACTAAGGGGGTAAACTATAGACACCCTCAGTTTGATCGGTCCACAATGAAGGCCCAGTGATGAGCAAGTCCAAAATTTTGAATGTAGAAGGACCCGAATCTTCCCGTAAAATGAACTCGAAAGCCCAAAACCTCACCAAGCCCAAAACACCAAACCTAAAGCCCAAATGCCCAAAGAGAAGTAGGGAATCCTAAGCCCGTTGGCCTAGACTAGGCCTGGTAAAGAGGCGGTCGCCTCTTCCCGAGAGGCGACACCTCTTTAACTTGGGCCCGAAGAGGTGACGCCTCTTCAGTGGTCGACTTAACTTTGCATTAAATGCATTTTGGCCCCATTGCACCAAGGATGGACCCACATATCCTAATCTGCAGATTTGTGAGTGAAAATAAGACTTTAAAGGCAAATAAATGAGAGAAAAGAGGAGAGGCAATGATGAAGAATAAGAGGTGGATATTTGGTCTTGGTTTTGGGGATTAGAAGAAAAAAAAGAGTTTGCTTAAAGGGGGGTAGGAGCTGGTTTTAGAGGAGGAGAGGTTGGCTATTCTGAAAAAGCTTGGAGAAAAAAAAAACATTTTTTTGAGAGAAAAAAGGGAGAAAATAGAAAGAAAAGAGAAAAAGAGGGAGTTTTAGCCTAAGAATCCATTTTCTTAAGAAGGAAGAAGGAGTTCTTATATTCATAAGGATTTAAATCAACACACTAATCTCTGAGGGCTTAGTTAGGAGCTTCAAACTTGTTTAAATCAGTAAGAACTTTCATTTTTAAACTTTGAGTTATTGATTTCATATAAAACTTTATTTCTTGGTTTTTCCTACTTTTTTGTGTTTATTGTTTATTTGAGGTTATATTCATGATATGATCATGTGAATTATTGAATATTAATTGTAAATCTTTGTTTATTTCCATCAATCTTCGTTTACATGTATCTACTTTGAACTTACTTAAGATTTAAGAAACTGCAAGTTTGTTGTTTTCTTTTCCGCCTCTTTGAAGAGGCGACTGCCTCTTTGAAGAGGTGATCACCTCTTCGTAAAGAGGCGACACCTCTTTAAAGAGGTGACATAGTTTGCATAAACTAGGTATTTATCTTGTCACATATCTTGATTTTACATGTGATTATCATGATATTAGGTTTAATTAGGTATTGATTTATATTAATATTTATGTTTATTTTGTACAAATTTAATTTGGTTTCTTTGTAGGTGATAATTGTTGTTTTGTGAGAAAGAACTAACTCTTACTTATTGCAGGGATTTTAGGGTATTTTTAATCACTGAATATTACTCCCTTAATTAGTTCTTGAGAGGATTTTTTGATAATTTAATTATTGATTTATTATTGGTTTACTTTTGGTTTATTTTTGGTTTATTTGTAGTTTTTTTATGTTTATTTGAAGTAAAATGTTGTAATCCCTAATCTCTTCCTCAATTATTTGATATGTATTTATGTAATTTATTATTGATTGAATGTTCGGGTTATAAGCATGAAAAAGGATTAATATGCAAATATGGATCAAAATGTAAAATTGGAAGCTTTTGCAATCCACCTAATAATAAGGAACTAATCAAATGTAATAAAATACAACACACACACAGAGGCCAACTGCAAGGTTGGGTGGGCATTCCAAAGCCTATACCTAGTTTCCGAATCCAATCTCTAAAGACGGTTTCTGGATACCTCCGTGGAATCCAGTTACTGTAAAGTGTGTCCCGGCTTTTATTCGGGTGGCGACTCCATCTCCGATATGGCCACGAGCTCATATTGTATTTCCTAGCAGACCCTGAGCTTGCACAATACCATACACGCCAAACACTTAAGCACGCGACTAACCCTGCCGCCTACAGTAGTTTGAATCAATAACATTATTTTTCTTTTTTAAAAAAAAACACTTCACATTTTATGTGGGATCCCAAGACCCACTCATTTATTACTCAAATTTGAGATCAATTTTTTTATCAATTAAATCTATTTTTTTAATTTATTATTCACTTATATAAAATAAAATATTTTAAAATGTTATATTACTCTTAGTAGGCTTCAAATAAAATTTATTCATATATATTTATATATGTTTATATAGAATTAAATAAAATGAATGATTTTATTTTTTTCAACCCATTATTTTAATAAGGATGCTAAAAAAAAAATCACGTCAATCTGAAGATAAAACTATTGAATTTTTAATTTGATTTTGAGTATAAAATCATAAATTCAACAATTAAATGTATAGAAAAAATTAACCACTTGTTTGGTTCAATTTCACTAAAAAGTCATTTTTTTTTTCAAATGAATTCTAAATAAAATTTATTTTTAAATACATTTTAAATTTATTTAAACTAAACATATTTTATTAATAAAAATTAATTTAATTTTAAACAATTTTATAAAATTAAAAAATTTAAATTTAAAATAAAATTTATAAAATTTTTATTTAAACTAAATATATTAACTTAGATTTGTAAATAAATTTTATAAAATTTTATGATATTTAATTGATCCAAATAAATTTTAATGTATAATTTAATTTATATATATTAAAAAATTATGTAAGAATTTGTCTACGAAAATGACCTTGGTAGCCATGTGAAAAATGGATTTAAAAAGTATAAAAAAATTAAAAGAAAAAGAAAGCACGCCAAGTGTTGGTCTGGAATGCTGTAGAACTGGCAGGCAATGAGCTTTGAGTTCAAATTCTCTGGAAGAAACCACTTCATCATTCTATTCAGAACATCAAATGCTGGTCTGCTCTGTGTAAAAGGTAATCAAATCTCAAGCTTCTCTAATTTTTTTTTTATTCAATTGCTTGTCTATTGGCAAAGATATCGATAATGCGGCGAGTTTTGGATCTAGAAAGTAGAAAATTCATCGGATCCAAATTGAATTATCCGTTCGATTTGTGTGTCTTTGTGTGTGGATGCAATGTTTTGATGAAACTCTAATCAGTTCTTTTGAGCTCAAAATGAAATTTTCTGATGATTTGATATTTTTTAGGATTCAATTATGTTTGTAATGTGAGCTTGTATAATTGTTTCATGGAAGAGTATTTTGTAATGTTGATGAGACTTTAATGAGGAGCTCGCGAGTGTTATATTTAATTGGTGGAAGGAAGTTGAGAAATTGGATAGGTTAGATCACCAATGCATTCTCAGATGCGAGCAGCGTGTGCCTTGTTATCTGTTGCTGGTTCTGTTGCATGTTTGTTAATTCATTCCGTTTATCTTTATTGAATGTGTTTGGATTGAGTCACTGTCAAGAGTCTTTGTTAGTATCAATACCATTAAAACGCTATCCAACCCATTTATATAGTGGCTGTGTTTGGATTTAGAGTCTCGGTATCAATGGCATAAAAACATTATCCATCCAACTGGTGATGCTAACATTGAATTTAAGGACAGATTCTTAAATTATGCCAGTTCTTCTGTATATATAAATGCCTACTTTTCTTCTTTTTCCTATCTTGAGCAGTGATAAGAGTTTAACTCATTAATTGTGCTTTTTACTGTTTTTCAGGCCAGTCAGAATTGTCAGAACCAGCTACAGCTTATGATGGTTTACCTGTATCATACGTATTAAACTTACTACCCTGACATTATAGTACTAATTGCAATTTCTTATTGGCTTCAAAAGAAAAAATTGGTAGGCCTCAAACTTTGGTTTGTTGTTGCTGTTGTTGTTGTTGTTGTTTACACGTGCTTTTGTGTTGTTAGTGGTTGCTTATAGAATTTCTCGTTCTGATATAGCTCAGGTTTCTCTTTTATGCTTCTTCTTCTGAAACTTCGCTTGCAGATGATTATGAGTTCAATTTCATATGGGTAAATATGTGAAAACAAGAGAAACTATGACTGGAATGGCAATCTGAAATGCTATATGTCATGTAGAAGTTAGACCTAACATGCACTTGCAATCCTTGCCTACTTCATCATTTGCTTTTTCAGTGATCATATCTCTTTGGCAAGGTATGTCTTCCTTTTTTTTTTCCAAATCTATTAGATTTTTCAGGCATCAATATAGGTCTTAAGCTATAAACTTGGTTTCGAACATTATGGTTGGGGCGGCAGTTTGGATTACTCTCCCTTTTTCCCTTCTTTTACATGGGACTGAATGTGCTAGAAACTGGGATACAGAGCTGTAGTATTTATACTTGTAGCTTCTCATACAAAAGGGTCAGGTGAGAAAGAAATAAAATTTTATATTTCCAAGACATAAAATCAACAAATCATTGAATAACTGTGAGACAGTAATTTGAAATTTTGGAAAAAAGAATCTCCACTATCCGATACATTGCTCCTGCATTTCTCCACCCAAGGATTGTTTTTAATTCATTTATATATTTAAATCAAGCTCTTAATCTGTTAGAAATTGCTTGTGGACAGGCTTGATTTTGGAGCATCATTGTTCAGTCATAAGTAGCCCATTTTCCAAATCATCCCTCTCACCTGCTGCTGAAGTAAGTTCATCAGCCCTTTTAGCCTGGTGCCTCCAATCAGTTTGAAGCACAGCGTACAACATCATAAACAAACAGCTCATCTGTGCTGCCAGCAACCCGAACCATAGTCCCCGGTAACCCATTCTAAGTTTGAAGGTTAGGAGGATTGCAACTGGCAATCCCACTAGGTAAAAGGCATACAAATTTATGCGAGCACCATCTTTAGGACGTGCAGTGCCTGTTAGGACTCCACAGGCAGCTGTTTGGGGGGAGTTTCCGATTTCACATAATCCCAATAATGGAAGTCCAGTTGAGATTAAATCAAGAATTTTTGGCTCGTTTGTATACATCTTTCCCCAGAGAGAACTAAAGGCTGCGGTTAAAACAGCAGCACTGAGTCCACAAGTAAATCCCAGAATGATCCCAATTATGGCTGTCATTTTGGCACGAGATGGCATTCCGGCACCCAAGGCATGACCTACTCGTGTACTCAAGCTGCAGCTTAAGGAATATGGAAATGCATATATTAAACCTGCTGTTTGGATGAGGATGCCTGTAGCAGCAATACTAGCCTGAGGATTGGTGAGCAAGCCACAAAGAAACAGCATTATCTCATACCACCACCACTCCAAGCAGACTGAGACAACACTGGGCAAAGCTAACGATAACAATGGCTGCCAACCATGAAAGACTGAAGGTGCAGTAATGCCATGCCAAGGTTTCAGCGTTGCTTTTGACAATGCCACATAAATTAACAAGCCTATGTTCATATTTATAGTATTACAAGCGATGGCTAATGCAACTCCTTTCACCCCAAGCTTCAAGTGTATTGCAAAAAAATAGTTGATTGGAGTGTGGAGGATGACTGCAGCAATGGCGCATATGGTAAGAGGAGCTGTTAAGCCTTGAGTTCTCAGAAAAGATCGCATTGGATGAAGTGCAGCTTGAGCTAATAATTCAGGAATGCAGAAGACCATGTAAACTCTGGCAATGTTAGTGGTATCTGGATCCTGACCTAACCGTAGAAAGATTGGTTCCACATTTAGCCATAAAAAGCTTATGGGTATGGCAACCAGTAAAAGGAGAATCAGAGTTTTAAGGTAGGTTTGGCTGATCACAGACCACCTCTTGGCCCCATATGCTTGGCCACAGATAGGATCCATGCCCATTGCTAGGCCTTTCATTACTGAGAGTCCTGTGATATTTGCAAACCCAAGAGCTAATGAGCCTCCTGCTAGCTCTATTTCTCCCATACGACTCAAGAAGAGCATTGATATAACAGACCTTGAGAATATGAGTATGGTCGTCAATACTATAGGGCATGCAATTTTTCCTATCGCAACCACCTCTCCTCCTACCTGCATGGAGTATATTACTCAATATAAGCACTTGGGACATATGTCTGCATAATCCAGGATAAATCAACTAAATTTCAAAGAAATGGAAATAAAATAAACATTGCTCTTTATTGGCTTCCCATACAGTTCACTTTAGCCAAACAACACCTTTAATTTGCATAAACAAAATTTGTTTAAATTGTACTCAAAACCAATTGAAGAGCTTATAGAAAAGAACAAAAATTATCTCATTGGTAAAAGAATATTTTTAACGAGAATTATGAATTCAAGGCTTAGATATTCATGACATTGATGAAAATGTATAACTTAAATCAATGTCAAGTGAATGAAAACAAAAAAATAATGAAGGTTGTTCTGTGTCATTTTCATTAAGATTCAGGCGCAGTTTATTGGTCGTGTTCCCTTAAAAGTCGAAACACAACCATATGGCTCTTTCGATTATCATGTGCCATGATGCACAATAGTGTCTTCTTTAAGTTGTAGATCATGAGAGTACAATTGAGCCTCACTCAACTTGCAAGGTTATTTACTCCCGATGGAGAAATTTTAAGTTCAAGTTTTTTTTTCTTTCACGTTATTAACAGGTTCAATTTTTTAAATACTTAAATTTATAATGTCTAATGGCTCATAAAAATATTAATATATATATATATATATATAACCG
Organism: Mallotus repandus; assembly: GCA_949671775.1. Lineage (NCBI taxonomy): Eukaryota > Viridiplantae > Streptophyta > Magnoliopsida > Malpighiales > Euphorbiaceae > Mallotus > Mallotus repandus. The sequence goes on from CATIWM010249100.1 coordinate 9,616, forward strand.
ATGAGGCAGACGTTATGTTGTAGTTAGTTCTCTCCAGAGACATTATAAGGTGTAGAGTTTAGATCTTGTAGTCGTTGATAGTTTATAAAATTAATTTTTATCTAATTTAAAAAGAGTAATGGTTGTATTTTTATAACACTAAATTAATCATACTGGTTTAAAAAAAAATTGTATGCATATATAATCAAAGGACTAAAACAGTATAAAAAATGATAGTGGCGAGACAAATTCTGATGAATTTAGAATAATTTATTTCCCTGAAAGTATAGGCTATGATATTTAATTTATAGAACAAAAAATATCATACCAATAATAAAAAATTTGGATTGTTCTTTCTTTTAAATATCATCAATTGCCTACTTCTTAAATACTGCTCACTCAGTAGCACTGATAATTGCTCTTATCTCAAGTTGGACCCACCACCCAACCAGAATATGCGGTTTTTGCATTTGCCCGAGCATCTCTAAAAAGTAACTGATTCTAATCCTCACTCTGTTCCATTCTAATTATATTTTAAAAAAATAATTTTTATTTCACTTTAAATAACTTTTAAATTATCAACAAAAAAAATAAATTTTTCTATTCAATTTTATCCATATCTTAATTTTAGAGTCAATTTTTTATTCGAAAAATTGTAATTCACATTAAGTTTTAGTGTTTCTAATTGAAAGTTATATAGTAATTTGCATCTATAATTATATCTATTAAATAAAATTTTTAATTTTTATGACACTATCTTAGAATAGAACCAAAGGAGAACTAATTGAGTGGGACTACAACAACAATTTTCCATAAACTAATATAAATGAAAACTAGAAAAGAAAATATTTGTCAAATTGATGGGATTATTCCAAGCCATCAACATCAAATTGCATTGAAAAGAAACAAGACCAAAAATCACATATTCTCCTTATGTTTCTAAATAACTATCTTTTAAGAATTCTTCACACAGATTAAAGAATATATTTAATATATGTATAAAATACTATATTATCCTTATAATAATTCTCTCAATCAATTATTAATTTTATATAGAGTTTTAAAAAAAGTAGATATCTATTCAATCAATTCTTGTATATTACTTAAAGGGTGAAATAGAAAAAAAAGTAGTTAAGATGGATTGGTAACTTAAAACATCAATTATTTAGAAACTAAATTAGACTTCTAAAACGTCAATTATTTAGGAACAGATGGAGTAGTATTTACATAGTTATGAAATATTAGTCGTTAATGTTAGCGGAAAAAAAAATTAGACCGGATCCTATCCATCCCACTTGCGATAATAATTTAAACAAAACTTTGGTCGATGCTGCGGGAGTTTTGATCTACTCTAATTTCACATGGACTTTACTTATCTTGTCAAAACTTAATATGGTATAAAGCTTAATTTCCATTTACCTTGTTGTTTCAGGTGTATGCCAGCGTTGGCACATCATAACACTTTCACGACCCCAACACTACGTTCATTTTTGGCAATGACTCTTTAAAGAAAAGGAGAAACAAGAAGAAAAAAAATCAAAAAGAAGAAGAAGGTGACAATGGTGAAACCAATATGAGCTTTTGGCTGGGTAGAGTTGTTCACAGGAGTGTTACGTCTCAAGAAATGAAGAAGATAAAAGAAGAAGAAGTATAATGAAGAGGAAGAGCATACCTCATTTAATGGCAGTTGCTGTCCAAGATTTACGGTGACTGGTAAACGCCGAAGAAGTCCATGTAAGAATCTTTCTTCTCCTCTTGCTCTCATTGTGTCTTCATTGTAAGCTCCATCCTTTGAAACCAAATTTTCACCATTTATAATTCCTCGAGATTCAGTATCAGTAGTACCAGGGCACATGTTTTTTCTTTTATACGTGTGTATATATATATTTATTTATCTTTTTAAAATCTTTGTCGCAGGTTTTGACAATAGAGACAGAGAGAAACAAACCTAATAAACACAAAAAATGACCAGTTCCAGAGATGGTTCTTCGTCGGATGCTGATTAAACTAACTTCTGCAATGCCAAGAAAAAACAAAAAATAATAACAATATTACTTGTGAAATCTGTGCAATTGGGCTTTTTGTTACTATGTTTCAGATGATATGATCAAGGAGAAATCTTTTGGAATTTGGAACAAAAGAAGCAAACCTTAATATATATTTACAAATTGCAAAAACTGGAAGCTGCTCGAGAAGGGTATTGGTAGTGATCAGTGCTGCTTCTCTTCCTGAGATATGGCATTGGAAATTGTTTGCTTTGGTGTTGCAGAAAGATAGAACTGAAGAGCTGAAAATGTCGCATTGGAACTAAAAAGCATGGACCTACCCATTCCCTAGGTCTCCAAATTTATATACTCTGTAACTCCAACTCAACGTAGTGAAAATATGCCATGTACACGTAATTTTTTTTGCCCTGTTTGCTTTTACCTGAGAGTGATGGACAATATCTCATGTCTCATGGAAAGCAAGAATTTTCATAGAAACAAATATGATTATTTAGAGTGGATCTAACTATAATATTCTATGAACACAATTGAAAAAAAACTAAATATATATTTTAAATGTAGTTTTTTAATTTTGTTTTATTTGAAATATAGTGTTAATAATACATCAACAAATCTGGATTGACTTGATGGATCACATAAAAGGAACAATTTTTTTTGAGTATCAATTATTTTTTAGAAGTTCAATATCTATTTTTTCATTTATAAGATTTAAAGTCAAAATCTTATCTAAAAATTCAAATTTGTTGTCACTTAAATAATTAATTAAATAATAACTACCGTTATCTTTAATAATCATTTCACTCTAAAGATGTCATGAGATGTAAGGTTTGAATTTTACCATCATTAATTTATGAAATTAATTTCTATCTTTTTAAAAAAATGATTGTCTCTTGTTATATATGTAAGTTCTTTGATATTTAAATAGTCTAACCTCTCTATAAATAAAAATAATAATAACCACCATTCTCTAAAAATTTCTATGAAATACAGATTTTAAATATTTCATATTAACCAATGATTGTTAAAATTAACGGATAGATTGTCTTTATTTAAGTAATATTTCAAATTTAAATTATTATATATATAATTATATTAAATTAATTATTAAAAAACTTTTACCAGATTTGGCATAATTAAGTAAAAAAAAACTTCAAATTACCAATATTTTTCATGAGATATATATATATATCATTTGGTCCACTATTATGCCATGCATTATGGGTACCATTAAAAAGGATTTTGATTGGTTGCCACTGGCTAATGCAAAGTCCAATTAATCTAACCCAAATATCCTAGTTTCTGAGTTAAGACATACATATAGTTGTGGTCCTGCAGACACAGATTAGTTTAGTAGTACTACTCCTAATTCCTAATGTCCCTTTTAGTGGAAAGGTGAGCTTTATTCATATGTATAATTTCATACTTCTAATTATTTACTTTTTAGGTGCAAATTTTTAGCTTTACAGGTCGCTGAGATTAAGCCAATGAAGCTAAGAGCCCGGACCACCAAACCTTTTCTTCTTCTTTTTTTCCTTAAGCTAAAAATTCCATTTTAGTTTGAAGCTTTTTATTCTTAAAAGTTCCAAAAATGCACGGGTAACATTAACTATTTATATTAACAATTAAGAAATTTATCACTATCATAATTAACAAGTACTATATATAAAGCTTATGTATGTACGATATACATATATAATGTTATAGATGAGCTAAGCACGAGATGAAAATTAAAATATATTAGCAACTTTTTAGGTAATTAATATATTTATCATCATGCTTCCAGTTAAAATAAATGGTAGTGGGTAATTTTATTTATTTATTTATTTTATATTCCAAAGTTAAACTTTACAAAGAGAAGAAAAGTAGGTCACTGGGTCACTTTTGAAAAATTAAAATCACCTTAATATATATATAAATTGGTTCTTAATTTTTGGGTTGCACAAACGATATCAAAAGCAATTGTTGGTTGCTTTAAGGCACAATCCTATGAATTGTCTACTAAGGCATAAAAAAGGACCATCCACTGCACCCCAACACGAGGGGGGAATCATTTCTCACGACTCCCTTCTATGCATTTTGTCGCTATTTTTTTTTTTTTTTTAGTTAAAAGTTAATGTAACAATTTAAATAAATTTTAATTTAAGATTTTTAAACTATCTCTATGGAAAAATGTTGTTTCAACTACTTTTTAATATATATTTTTTATGGATGCATGAGGTAAAATAAATATAAAATTGAAAAAAAAAAAAAAAGTAAATAGGAATAAAAATTTACATAAAAATTTTAATTTGAAAAAAATTACAAAGAAATTTCACTATTATTAAAAAAAATTCAAAAGTATTAGAGCAGCTATTGAATAAAATCTTAACTGCACTTAATTTGATTTTTGATTTTCATATAACTTTCATTTTGGCCATCGCCGATCATCTTTTCAATCGGCGGTGATCCATTTGATTCCCCTTATTTTCTATTCTATTTGTTTTATTTTGTTTTTTTTATTGAATAAATATAGATTTTTTATCTATTTGTCTTTTGATTGAAATCTTGAATTTTCCTTTATGGAGTTTTTTTCTTAGTGAAATTTTTATTATTTTTCTTTATAAAATTCTTGCTCTTAGTGGGATGAGTCGCTTTACGGCTAAATAAAGTCACTAAGTGGAGTGTACAGATTGCTGAATTGCAAATTAAAAGAGCTCTGTCAACGCAATTGAAAAATAACAACAGAAAAATTTATAATTTTAGTGAAATTTTATTTTGATATTTCTTGATTGTACTATTATTCTTATTATTATTTCATCAAGATATACTTTTAATCTTTAATGAATGCTTAATTCTGTTCAATTATATATATAATTTAAAGTAGAGAAAAACTAGGAGAAAAAATAACTCAATTACAGATCATTTTATTGTGTGCTACATGGCCATATTTTAGCCGGTGTGTAATAGTCCCGTGTTCATTTCTATCAAAATTGTAACTTGGTTAAAATAGTACTATGGCGAATACCACAGGAGATGTGGGTGTATTTTATACCGTATTTCTCTTTGAATAAATCGTCATGAATTGTTTGAACTCCTACACGGCCATATAAGGATGTACGCGATCGTGTTGCCCTCTAAATAGAATTTTTTCCAGTAGCAAATATTTATAACGTAGGGTTGAAGGGTTCGCTAAACCATAAATTCCTAAAAAAATTCATAAATTTTTTGTTTTTATCAAAAATGTCGCACTGCAAATTTGTTGAATTTCCACTAAATTTATGTGACAAACTCTAACATATATTTTTTAAAAAAATTATGACAAAATTTACTCTACCATATATTTTGAACTTTAAAATATTATTAAACATTTTACATGGTAAGTATTTAAAAAATTACCCTGGTAATTAATGTATAACAACCTAAATAAAGTTACTAATAACAATTAAAAAGATTGAAGTATCTTCATTTTAAAATTAAATTGATGAGATTCTAATTTTGTTGAATTTTTACATAATTAACGTGGCACATTAGATGCATTATTATACGATATCACCACTTTAATTTTCGTTTTTCATTTTTTTTTTGAACTAGAATTTTCACTTTCACTATGAGTTCTCTAACATAATTGTTATAGTTATGGGATCTTTTATATGTTTATGGAGGTTTTTTTAATGAATAGACAATTAAGTTTTAGGGGTGAGTTTCTTCAACAAAGTTTTCATCTTTTTTTTAAAAAAAAAAATTTAATATATTGATTGTGCTACACAGCCAAATTATAGAAATTATTAGATGGGATGGTTCATTCCTCTATGAGGTATGGTATTTATAAGAGGTGGGGGTTGAAATTCTCTCTCTCCCCATTCCGCATCTATGCTAAAAAAAATTATTTATTTAAAAATTGCATTAGGCTTGAAAGGTATGTTTCCCATTAATTGATCATTTTCACTGTATAAAGATCAATTCAAATAGTTTTATTAACTTTTTGTTGATTGGATTTAACTTTTTGTTGAAAATTAGAGCCCTATAATGAATAATTTCCGAAATAAATTATTTTTTTTTTCTACATAGGAGATTTCACTGATATTTTTAAAAAAAAAAAAAGGAAGTGCATGCGCTTAACTTGTTTTTAAAATAACAAGTTAGAAGTAATATTTGAAGAGGTGCAAATCTATATATAGCACAGTAGGAGGACAAAGTCTTTGAAATTCGATGTTCTTTAGCATGAAAAACAAATAAATAAAGAATATTAACTAAAAGGATAGGAGATTAATTAATAATAATTTATTTACCAGTAAACATCATATGAAATTGAATGTTGCATATTATATCAAAATCTCATTAGCAAACATCATATGAAATTGAATGTTGCATATTATATCAAAATCTCATTAGCAATTATTATAGCTGTCTGCAATTTCAGTATATAATTAAAACCAAGTGAGAATCGATTACAGATAATACTTCATTTAAAAAGGAAAAAAAATTACATTTTAACTTGAATTCTTCTAAGTAAAATTTTAAAATTGAGTTTTATATATGAAAAATAAATGTTGAGAATATTTTACCTTCTTATGAGATTCATTTGGCTCAAACTATAAAATAACTAAAATTTATATAACTGTTGGATACCAAAATCATCAAACGTAAAAAAAAAATAATAATAATAACTCAATTGTTAATTTGCACCGTACATAACTTTTCTAATAATGTGTTCACATTTAAAATAAAATATTTGAAAAGATATAATTAATTTTTTTTTAAAAAAAAACACAGGAAGATTCTCCTAACATAGAATCTCTTATCATCAATTATTGTTACAAGGAGGGTAAAATTTTATGAGACATCTGAAAAGAATCTATATATATATCTCAAACAGATACTTGACATATTTCCCCTATTCTAGCTCCATCACAGGATAATTTTTTTATTTTTAATATATATCTCTGTGTGTGTTACATCAATCCAAAGTCTGGAATTGATCAACAGCTGGTGAAAGGAAACTGAAGATGATAACCACTTTGGGAGCCTTCGCCGTCCTCAACTCAAAGCCATTGCTTTGTCATGACAAGTCAACACCTACATATATATACATACATTTCTCCGATTCCTCGAAAATGACATTTCATATTGTATGTTGATGTGCTCTTCCTAATTAATCTTTAGGTTAATTGCAAAAATTACACAAATTTCTAACTTTTTCTAACTTCTGAATATACCTTTTAATTTCAAAAAATTAATATATATCCTTTTTTTAATTTAATATGCACATAATTAATGTGATCGTCAAAATTTAATGTCAGTAAGAAAGTAGTTAAGTCATAACTCATTTTCAAGAGAGTTTTAAGGTGTAAAGTTTGAATTCTATCGTCGTCGACTTAAAAAGTGAAGAAGTGCCCTCTATTATGTGATGCTTAAGTCATATGACCTCTTTATTACAAAAATAATAAATTATAGTTAGATTGTAAAAAGGTCAAAGAGTTTGTTTTTTGTTTTGCATATTGTAAAAACTTAAAAAATATATATTTTTTTATTTAACCAAATGAAAAAGATATATATGATAAAATTGTAAAAATAAAAAAAAATTATCTTTACAATTATTTCTTCTCATTTTTTTTTCAAAATATTTGCAATTAATAAAAAGAAAACCTTTGGATGTATACTTATGTTGTAATGTGATAGAAAATGAGTTCATTTCTTCAATTGAGGAAGCCATTTTCTTTAAGAACCATTTAAAAAGAAAAAAAATTAGGTTAAATTAGTTTTTGGATATTTTATCGTTCTTGTGGTCCTACTCGGGTCGAAGCCAATTAGTTAGAGTTTTGTAAACTCTAAATACTGGTGGTTCAGATAAAAAAAATATTTGATTGATTAATTCATTGAGCTCTAAGAGGTAGAAAATATGTTTTGCTAAAATATAAAATTTTCTGTTTTTATGGGTAAGTATAACTCTTATTGGCCAAATATACAATTTCACCTCCTGAATTTTACTCAATTATTCTATATTACCTTTCGACTTTCATTTTTTTTAATTTCACTTTTTAATTTTTATTTTTCACCTATTTAACATTTCTTGCACATTTGATAAATGCGTGTATTTAACTCGCATAGAGATTGAATAAGTGAAAAATAGAAGTTAAGAGGTGAAATTGATGAAAAATAAAAGTTATATAAGTTAAATAAATAAAAAATAGAAATTAAAAGATAAAATTGAACAAAACAAAAGTTAAAAAGTAACATAGAATAATTAACTAAAATTCAGGGTAAACTTGTATATTCTGCCATTCTTATTTGATAAATCTTTTTAGATCCTTTAAGGGGGGCAAGATCCGGAACCGTAACAAACGTTCCATAAAATATGATACTTCACGAGTATGATCTAATTTTTGCATGTGTTTCTTGCTTTGGCCTTTGGCTTTTTTGGTTTCTTTTTCGGTGCAATGCATGTATTTAAAATAATATTAAATATATAATTTATTTGAATTTTTATTATAAAATACATAAATTATTGTAATATAAATAAAATAAATTATTAATACTAAATAATATATATTATTAATATTATTTTATATAAGATATATATTACATTTTAAATTTTAAAATATAAATTTAAACTATCTTCATTAGTTTTTAAAAATAAAGTAAGACTAGTTATGCCATCACATAAAAATCTATGTTTTTTTTTGTTAAAAAATATTTTTTCTTTATTCGTACTTAAACAATTTAAAGGTGATAAAGGCTAATGACATTATTATTTCCATTAGTAAATTAATGTAAAATTGTATATATTTATCTCAAAATTCTTAAGTAATTTTGTTTTTTCAAAACTCAACTTTTATATATCTGATATTGTTTTTTTTTTACTAAATAAATTTGATATTGTTGTTCATGTAAAGACTAACTTAGCAAGCATGTGATGGATTCATTTATTCCAATTTTTTTTACGTTAAGATGGGAAGGGATTGGGAAAAAACTTGAACGGATTGCCATTTTAATTAATTTTTTTAACCTCTCAATATTAATAGTCCAAAATGGCACCATTTCTTTGGTGGATAAAGAAACTCTTGGAATTAAAAAAATTGATTCCGTTATTTAAATTTATATATTGTTGATTCTACTCGGATAAGGACATTAATCCCTCAAGATAAAGGATATTCAGATTGCACAAAGACTCCAATTCTTAAAGAAAAAGGATACTTGGATCAACATAGACAAAAAAAAAATCTAAATCAATAGTGACAATGACTTATCAACAAGAAATAGTTTATGCGTATTTACTCCCTATATATACTCCTTAAATCTTGCATATCATTCATATCATGTTTATACATCTTCATAAGTATTTTTTTTGCTATTTTTAAAATTTATACTAACTTAAGCATCAAAGTATTTGTGAGGGACACTTTCACCCTCTGACCTCATTATTTTTATTAATACGTGTGCAAAATTTAAAAAAATTCCCAAATCAAATTATCAATTGTTATCATGTTTCATATGAAGTTCGAAGCCATACCATAGGAGGGATAACTTTTTTTAATTGTAACTCTCTTGATTTTATTAAATTTATTAGACTACATGCATTCAGCTTAATGATCAAGACTTAATATTGACACTTTTGAGACTCGAATTTGAGTTGCAGCCTACCCCTATCTCCCAACTACTAGTGACAAAAAAAAAAAAAAAAAGATTTCGCCAAATGTATTAGAGTATGATGAATTGCAGACTATATAATAAAAAATAATTTATTCTTTTATGTTTTACCATGAAAATGGTAAACTTACCTTTAAACTTGAGACTTTCATAATTTGTACAATTAAATTTAGGTCATTTTTAACTGGCCCCTTGATCTTGTCTTTGAGGATATTTTTTTTAAAAAATTAAATGTCCAATACTAATACATAATTTTTAAAAAAATATATATTTTTGAGGACACAACCATTTATTTTATTATATTAAAAAACTAACTTTATTCACTTTAGATGTATTATACTTAGCTATTAAAAAATAATAACTAAGTTATCTGAGTATTTAATATTTGAAGATTAGATAAATGATAGATATGGCTCTTTAATAAATTCTGACTTTTATTTTAGATAATAAATAAATTAATGAAAAATAGGCAAGTAAAAGAATGTACGAGAACTTATTATGGGTGTTATCTTAACCATTTTTTTAGCAGATTCCAAAGGAGACTGGAGAATGGGTGGGTGGGATTCGAACAGCTGGGGAAAGCTAGAATGGCCAGACAGTGTAATCTTAACCTTTTAGAACTTTATATATCACAGTATATATATATAAATGAAAAATTTTGCAATTGCCAACAAATTCGAAATTTTAAAATAGAGAAAAACGTACGATTTGGGTACTATCTAGTACTAGAATGCACAACATTCAATTGCAACTTGATTAGAAAAATGAAAAAAAAAAAAAATTGTCACCACTGTTCTTTGCATCCATAAGAGCATGTACTCGTTGCGAAAATTTTAAATAATAATAATAATTATTATTATTATTATTATTATTACTATTATTATTATTATTACTATTACACAAAATAATATTTAAAACTTTTTCCGTATTATTTAATACATAAAACAGAGAGAATTAAATGTCATACTTGTCATTAGAATCTTATATATATATATATATAGTTGCAGCCCTTATGATTCTCCAACACACATGAAGAGAATTTTTGTTTTACTTTAATCTTTTCACATGTGAATGTGAATTCTTTACTATCTTATCTTAATTCTTGTTTGCACGCTGTATTAATAATCATATGTAGTTGCAATATCATCACCTACCTTGTATTATTATTTTAAGCTCACTTTATTTTAATGTACAACTCTTCACTAGAAGAAGCTCTTAATAATAATCTATATTGTCTAGTAACAACATTTTTATACTACAATGCCATAAAAATTATATTCTTAAATAACATAAAAAGTTTATAAATCTGAAAGTGCAAAAGAGTGCATAAGTATACACAGTATTTTTTTTTTTTTGGATACTTTTTGTTAAACTAATATGATTATAATGTAAAACAAACATATCATAAAACATAAAATTTTAAATAAATAATTTGCAACATAAATAGAGTATAAAAATATTTACTTGATGTGAAATTCATCATATCGTAAAGAGACTTGAATCAAATTTGAGTTTTGGTTAAACTGGTTTCTCTCTCTTAACCTTAATTTTCACGTAGCAGAGAATTAGATGAATTTTAATCTGCTAACTCTAATAGGTAGAGAGAGAACCAATTTATATATATTGATAACTTTAAATTCGGTAAGTCCATCAAATATTAAAATCAGTGACTTATATTTATTTCACTATTAAATAATAACCCTAACCAAATTAAATATTAAATATACGTCTAAACTTTCGGACCATATCTAACATTCTCCCACTTCATTCGATAGTTCATGACGTTAATATTTAATAGTGTAAACCTTAAGCACGCATAATTAAATTTCAAAATGTCATTCTTCCACCATGATTAACCTTAACATGATAACTTACATAATGAGAGTTATGGCAGTCATACACTTTCAAATTGCATACTCCCTTCCATATACAACTACACTAGCAACTTATCAAGTTAGGTTACATAAGTTATATTTAAATAACTTAATGTCCACTTAATTGTCTTAAAGACACATTAATTTTTTTGTTCAAAACATTAAGCGTATACAAGCATAAAAAATAATAAATAATTTGATAAATTCAGAAATAAATCACATTAATGAGCTCAAGAGTGTCATAACATCATCATAATCAATCTTCAATACAACCAAGATCCATTTTATGTACATGTTCTTTAAATGTCTTTGGTTGTAAGCCTTTAGTTAAAGAATTTGCAATCATAAGATTCGTTCTAATATGTTTAATGCATACTCTTTGTTTTTGAACCTCCTCCTCGACAGTAAAGTACTTCAATTCCATATGTTTAGCACCTCTAGAATATTTATCATTTTTGGAGAAGAAAACT
>CATIWM010249184.1:0-12140 GCA_949671775.1 Mallotus repandus
GAAGTTGAAAAATGTGGAAATTTCTGTTACTTTCTTAATATCATTTATTAGGTACTCATTTTATCTCAAATACAAGTTTTTGAGTTGCTGTGCATTATTTTTCCTCTTTTACATTCTGTTATTTACATGATTCAACTGCGGCTACTATTTGCTTGCCCCCACACCATAACCTTTCACCTTTTGATGTGCTCATTCCATTTATTCTTCTCAATGACGGTGAGTAAATGGGTCAGCTTCTTGTGGTATGGTGTACATCTGGGATTTTACTATGATTGGGAAAAAAAAAAAATCGATGCCCTGCTGTACAATTCGTCTGATAGTTTACAGAATCTGTATGGAAATAGGCGAATTCATTCTCGAATCAAAGGGAACGTGTAGGCGGCTCAAAACATTCGAAGCTCTGTCAATGGCAATGTTGTCATCATCATGAGAATATCTTGATTTACAATGATATCAACCATCTCTTTTGACAGCACGGATAGATAAAAATATGCCTCATAGGATTCCAGTATCCTGCATGTGGTGCTGCATCTTCTAGATAATCCTTTATCATTGTCTTCTACGAGTTAGGACTCGAAAATTTGGAAATTTATTAATCATGAATCAAAATTCAAAGACTACTGTACATTTGTTTACGTGCTTTGAATTATGGAACACTAACCAACTGCTTGGCCCATGTATACATCTGTATGTGAACAGTAGGAGTAGTGTTGAGCTCCACCCGCCCTTGAGACGCACATGTCTTGTTTGACCACTCAGTACAAAAAGTCTTGAACTGGATAACGAGGGGAGAAAATTGCCAGCAAACTGCTCCATGTTTAGTCCAGCAAGAAATGTATATTTAGGAATAGTTGTCGTACCTTGTTTAGTGATTTTTTTTTGTCAATTTATTTAGTGATTTTGTTAACAACTAACCTTTGTTCCTCCAATAATTGATTTGTGGTACCTTTGTTCCTCCTCGGACTCAGATCCCAATGTATCTTTTTTTTTCTTCTTTTTCAACTTTTTTACATTTGCTTTGCGTATTTGTATTTGCCCATTAAAAAAGGCAAAGTTGTCTAATCCATGTGCCATTGAAGTGTGTGAAATTCTTCTCCTTTTGCACCAACAAAAAAGAAAATGAAAACAAAAGCTCTTAAATGTAAGATATTCTTCATTTTAAAGGGATGGATCGATGAACAGAAATGCTTTTTTTGTGGGTACAAAAGGTAGGACAAAGTGAATAATTTCTTTCTTTTTTCACTAACAGAGTGTGAGTGTATGTGTGCATATATATGTATATAGTAACAGCAACCAATTAAAGAGATGTATCTAAGTTAAAGGATATTGGTTAAAGTTTTTATGTGATTGATAAGTTGTTTCTGCTAATTCTTTGATTTGGAATGTTGCAAAAGAATGAAACAATGGGCACTTCATGGGATTCCTAGACCATATGTCTAAAGTAGCAAAAGAAAAAAAAAAAGAAAAGGTCCATGCATAAACATCAAATCCCTTATTAATATATACCCTTTTCAATTTTTCTTTTAAAAATTAACCATTTGCTTGATTGGAATCAATAGGGTTTATGAAGCAAGAACAAGCCATCTCTAAGAAAAAAAAACAAATTCACCCCACTCACTCTGATCAATAAGCTTTAAAAAGAGCAGGAAAAAGAAGCCATTATAAAGCTCAATTACTTACGTGCAAACCTTAATGTAATAAAAAGATTTTGTGCTTTCATTGCTTACTTTTGGCTTAGGGAATAAAGCTAAATATATATATATACACACACATAAAAAAATCATACAGATTGATTCCTACTGAATTTCATTCTTGCGTGTAATTCTTCAGTTCTTAAATAAATAATTCTGCTTTATAATATGCTTTTGCCACTTCTAATTTCCCATGATGATTATGTATTCTTTGATTCTTTTTTTTTCCATCTTTTTCTTTTCACTTTCATGTTAAATGCTAATGTCATTATTAGCCTAATGTAACATGAAATTTGGGTCACCCAGCTAGCTACCTGTGGTAGTGATGTACTAGTAGCGTCTTATACTTGAAGACTCAATATTCTACTTCATGGAAAAATATATCTTAGAGGAAGTTTCAGTTTTTCTTAGGTAACATGCCTAACGTCTAAAAGAAATAAAAAATAGAAACAATATTAGTTCATGTTTTCTTTTTTCACTGTGACACAGGATCCTATAGAGGAAGGAGATAGCTGAGTCGTTATTAGTTAGTATTTTTTTTTTTCTGAATTATCGGTATTCAGAGTTCATTAGATTTTAATTTATCCAATTTGATCCAGATAAAATTATATGAGGAGTAAAGTTTCTCAATAAATAATTTAACATTATTACAAACACCTAATATAAACCCCATTATACTCATTTGTTATGCTTTTTTAGTTGTATATGTGTTTGTGCTTGTGCCTGAAATTGTGCTTGTTGCCTTGCTCTTACCCATTGGACTATTATATTGGTTTACAGGAAACTGATCTTTTTTTTTTGTGTTTTTACAAAATTATTAATCTATTGAGACTGACTTATTAGAAAGTGTTCTAAACAAGCGCCGCATAATCCTTTTTAATGAAGCGAGACCAGTATCTACCAACTTATTTTATTCATTGTTATTAGTAGTTAATATTTTAAAAAATTATTTCTATAAACTAGCATAAAGTAGATCTCACAAGTCTAAAAGTGAGAGATGAAATTTGAATTCAAGACTCTTCCTCCAAAAATACATGTATATATATATATATATAGCAAAAAATTCCAATTGTAGGCGTGGGAATAGCATGTAGAGAAATGTATTTAGCTATTTTTGAGTTCAATACAACATCACATTTGTGGACAAGTTTTGGAAGAGACATGGAGCATGTTATTTTGTTTCCACCTTGTGCAAGCAAAACTTTCCTAATATTGGATTCTTTATCACGCTTTCAATCAATTCATGAATGTTGAAATTTTTTGTACAGAATGATACACTGACCTTCATATATATCTATTTACATCATGTTACTATCATTTCATGGTCTTGTCCTTAGGTCATATATATAGCCACTAGCTAGCTACATTATTCATTTGTATGTGCATTACCATGCCAAATGCTAACTCCAGACAAACTAGTTGGCGGGTTGATGGCAACGTTGAAGACTAAGCAAAATCTGGGGTTATTTTCAACCGCAGTACCCAAATTTTATATTGGAATCCATTACACTATCTAACTTTTATTTTGTGACTTAAAACTACCAGATTTTAATTTAAGTCCTATAAGAATTTTCATTATTATTTTTCCGCTCATATAAATAACACGAAGCCAATGTGTGAACTTACCCATAGTAGCAAAAAATTAATAATTATTTTAATAAAATTTTCACCTAAATTACATGGGATACGTACACCATATTAGCAGCGCCGCATGTCCTACTTATCTTTCTCTTTAGTAACATTTTTTTCTCTATTTTTTCTTTCATTTTCCTACACTTTCTTAGCAAACAAACAGTCATTTAAACAAAGAAATATATATATAAAAAATTAACTATCTTTTCTGAATTTATTCACTTTTAACATGGCATCAACCTCTCTTTTCCTCACTAATCTTAACAAAAAGCCACCACCAAATCAAAACCCCAGTAGCCTCAATAACACCAGTAACAGTAACAATATCCAGCAGCCCTAATTGGCGTAGTCGCTATTGATCACCAAATATTGTAAATTTATAAATTTATAATTTATATTATTTCAAAAAAAATCAAAATGTATATATTTTATTTCCATAAATAAAAATACATACGTACACTTCATTTACTAATATTAATAATGAATAGTTTTAATTTGGATGGAAGCAAACTAACTGTCTTATGTTTTAATTTAAATAAAAAAGACAGAAATAACAATGTATATAATAATTCAAGCGTCAACAATAAGTCAATAGAGCATTGAAAATAATAGCATTTTTTTACGTCCATATCCATATGCATTCATTTGTCAAATAATTACCTTTTTTTAATGAAATTTGATGCCAAGAATTTGACTAATATATAAATGCCTTTAATTAAATAAAAATATTTGGCGTGCGCGACTTTTGCTGCTTAATGAAATTATCACAATTAATTATTAGAACATCGATTATGTCCAAAACCATAATTAGTTTTATTCCTAAAATATCCTTCAAACAAAACAAAATTTAATTCTTGAATTGTCAACTAATTGATTTGCTGGTTACTCATAGCAATTTTAGAATTATTTATTTTGATCTCCGTTTTCTTTTTATTATTTTTGCCAGAGTTTTCTTTTTATTTTTTATACACCATACACAACAAGTGTAAAGCGGGACTTTACAAGCCTTTAACTACTGAACCGGGTATCACTTTCTTATTATAAGCTATGAATATAAACTAAAATATATATGTTTTGAAATTAATATATACATGAAGAAAGCCAAATAGTTTCTAATTTAATTTAAACTAATAATTTTTTGTTTATTTATTAAATATGATGTCTTTTTTTAAAAATAAATTGATATTATTAAAAAGTTATGGAACAATTTTTTATTTTTACAAATTATACAAGATACATACGGATCAAAGATGTAATAACTTCATTTACATAAAAAAATATAATTTTGTAAAGATACATTAAAAATTATCATAAAATATTTTATTTAAAAATATTTTTTTATTTAGACTACTAATATTTAAAATCCATTAAATCCTAACCATTTTAATTTGATTTGAATAAAATCTAGGGCAGAACTACTTTAGTGCTTAGGGGGCCATGGCCCCTCAATTCTTTTTAGAAAAAAATATTTTCAAATTTATATATAAATTTAATATTTATTTCTTAAATTTAAATATATTTTTATATTAATTCCATTATTTCTATTAAAATTTTATTTTTACTATATTATAGTTCAATTGCATTCACACTTTCAATTTTAATTTCGCCCCAAATAAAACTACAAGTGGTATGTACTATGTGAAAATACTTATGTTAGTTTTATAAGTAATTAGAATAAATTTTATATTCATATAAAAAAAAGAATAAATTTATATTAAGATTAACGATTTCTTATCTAAAAAAGAGTCAATTAATAGTGATTAACAAAAATATATATATATATTTTTGTTAACTAAAATGAGTGGAGAGTTGTTGCACATCGCATAATAAGCGCATTACACAATACAATAATACAAAAGGGCAAAAAGATTAATTAATGCTGTTAAAGTCAACGGTGGTACCCTCTAAATGGGGCCCATTTTATGTCAGAGACGGACCCTCTCATTCGATGTTCCTCTGGCGTAAGATAGCAGGCACCACAATTTCTTAGTCAAAAGGACACCCTAACCCAAGGGTACGTACTATTACATATGTACGTGTCGCTATCTTATTGGCTTATTCCTGTTTACAACGGCTAACATTAAGATGCTCTTCTCGAGTATCGAGTTTCCAACGTGGGCCCTCTGGACGATGTGAAAGCATAGATGAAAATAAAATAAAATAAAATAAAGATAAAGATTAAGTTGCTGGACTTGGGCTTTGGTTGATTTAAATTTAGGTAATATATATATTAATAAATTTTATATTTTTTTATCTAATATTTCCAAATCCAGTAATTATATCCAATTTAAAGTTCGAATTAATAGATGTACCAAAACATTTTATCCTCCTAATATTTATTTTCTATATATAAAAATTAAATCTAAAATTTAATTTAAAAAAATTTAATTTTTTTATCACTTGAATATACAGATATATATAAATTTAACACCATTAATTATTCATAATTTTTTTATATATTAATACCATTATTATTGTTATCGTTATTGTTATTATTAATGCATTGTTGTATCAATTTTTTTTTGACCAAAGTATTGTTGTATCAATCTCATATTATAGAAAAATGACATTCAATATTTATGTTATATGAATACATGTTACAATAACACTACGTGATTATTTTTAAAATATTGTTACAAATTATAAATACTATTTATAATAATTAAATAATCATAAAAATTATATATTATAAAAATTTATTAATTCATAGAATAATAAAATTATTAATACATTTGTATATACAATATGGATGAAGTTTGTTAGTTGATATTATTGAATTTAATGAAGTATGATGATATAATATTTGTGTGATATTTCCCGTGAATTTCCTACTATCTTAACAACCAAGGAGACTACATTTGACTTTCTTCCTCATTTTTGGTGATTAAAGTTGAATGGGTGTGACCTTAGTTATTCCCTTTCTAGTCCTTCATTTGCAAGCTTTACTATGTGGCTAATAACTGATAAGCAACGAGAGAATAATGCCACAATTTCATCCATAATGCAACCCTTATTTTAATCTATAAAAACATTAGTAAACAAAGTTAAGAAACATATAAAAATTTATGTGGGTTTTTTTAATAGGGATGTTATATTATCTAGATTTTGATGGATTGCACACCTTTAAATCGACGACGACGGTGTTGGAGAGAAAATGTAAAATTGTAAGTTGTAAATGTAATAGAAATTACTTAACAAATAT
The DNA here is from genome assembly GCA_949671775.1 of Mallotus repandus. NCBI lineage: Eukaryota > Viridiplantae > Streptophyta > Magnoliopsida > Malpighiales > Euphorbiaceae > Mallotus > Mallotus repandus. The sequence goes on from CATIWM010249184.1 coordinate 6,526, forward strand.
CAACAACCCAAAAAGGGGTAAAAAAATCTCTCAATTTTAAAGTTGGTAATGTGATATGCCCTTTTTCAATAGCGAAGTTTTCCATTAGTTGACATCATTTATGAAAGGGGTGCATGCAGCCTCCTCTTTAATGAAAAATCTGGGGGATTTGCCCATGTTGGTTGACTTATCTACAACTACACAACAATTGCACTTTGATAACTATTCTTACCTTTACTTACAGCTTACACCAAAGAATTCTTTATGCACAAATGAGGTGAGGTGAAGTGCACAGTTGTATATTCATATTAATAACCCTCCAATTGTCTCTTGTAAGAAACTATTAGGTTGATAAGACCAACATTGTCTTTGGTATTTCCTATTTATTTTTCTTACCCATAAGAAAAATGTATAACCAAACTTTTATTTAACATTTTAATTTAAAAAGAATATAAAATATACTTAACTTTTAATATATATACTTATTTTTAATTAATAAATTCAAAAAATATGAGCATTCTACTGGGAAGATCATTATCAAATTCTTCATCTCTATTTTTATTTTTGTGGTATTGAAATTTAATTACTAGATTTAATTGTAAAAAAAAAAGTGATAAATTGATATTTAATTATAAAATTATTACTACAATTAATAAAGAAGGGTAATAATTACAAGGTATGATTACTAATACACAAAAATTTCGTGATTAGGTATAAGATTTACAATGAGTAGAAGGTGACAAGCAAAGCCTATCTGTTGGACTGGCAGCGGTAAAAATGAAAATTTCAATTAAATATTATATTTTTAAACAAAATAAAAAGGAAAAGAAAGGAAAGAAGAAAAGGCAGCTAAAACGGGGAAGAAGAGAAAAAGAAAAAGGGAGTATAAACCAAGGTCTTTGAATGGGACCCACCTTCAAATCTGTGACAGAGACGGCAGTTTCAATTTTTCAAGCTCTTCTGTGCAGCAGCTTCTTCTTTATTTATGAGATGCAATGCCCACTCTCTCTCTCTCTCTCTCTTGTTGTCGAAAAAAAGAATTCACACATTAATTAATTAAAGAAGAGAGCTTTGTTTTGTATTTTTATGGGCTCTGTATGTATGTGTGTGAAAATTTCCAAAAGCAAAAATCGTCTCTTTCACATCTTTCAATCTTCAAAGCCAGCCCCTTGAAAGGAGAGAACCTAGGGCTTTCTTTTCTCAATCGAAGGTTGGTTCTTTTGGTGCTCTTCAGTCTTTTATGCTGAAATTTTTATCATTTTTTGTGTGATGATATATAGTTGGTGTTGTCTGGTTCTTATCTGGGTTTTCTCTATTTGTCAATCCAAGTTGATCTTTTGAGTCCAATTTATGTTCTTGACAATTTAGACTTTTGGGGAAGCTGAAATTCTTGAAAAAGAAATCATCTTTTTATGGTATTTGGCTTTGCCTTTTTTTTTTTTCATGAAGATCTGTTACTAAACTAAGTTTCTAGGATTTTTGGAGTTTTTATGGTATGTTTTTGTTTGGGTGCTTTTTGGGGTGATTAAGAACCTTCTTTGTTAAAAAAAAAAAAGAAAAAAAGAGTATTTGGAATTTTTTTTTTTTTTACTATGGAGGAGGTTGAAGAAGCTAACAGAGCAGCAGTGCAGAGCTGCCATAGAGTTATGAGTTTGTTATCTAAGCCTCAAGATCAGGTACAGTATAGGAATTTAATGGTGGAAACTGGAGAGGCTGTGTTTAAGTTCAAGAGAGTTATTTCTCTTCTAAATTCAGGTTTAGGTCATGCAAGAGTTAGGAAATTTAAGAAGTTACCCACCCCTATATCCCAAAGCATTCTTTTAGATAATCCACATCGCAGAATAGATCATCCATCCAAGAATTATCAGTTTCTCCAATCTAGTAGTTACCTTGATAACCAATCAGTTCAAGAGTTGGGTTCAAATTCTAAGAATTCTCTTAGTTTGGGAAACCCATCTTTGGAGATTAGTTCAAATGGAAAAAACCATCTTCACATAGCTCAACAAACAGCCTCAGCGCATTATCACTTGCTTCAACAGCAGCAGCAACTACAACAACGTTTGCAGCTACAACAGCAGCAGCACCAGGCTGAAATAATGTTTAAAAGAAGCAATAGTGGGGTTAATCTGAATTTTGATAACTCTAGTTGTACTCACACAATGTCATCTGCCAGATCTTTCATATCTTCCTTATCTAGTTTAGATGGTAGTGTGGCTAATATGGAAGGAAGTGCCTTCCATCTAATTGGAGGGCCCCGCACCTCCGATCAGAATTCCCAGCCGCACAAAAGAAAGTGTTCCGGAAGAGAAGATGGAAGTGTGAAATGTGGGAGCAGTGGTAGATGCCATTGCTCGAAGAAGAGGTTGGAGTTCTTTCTATTTTCTCTTTTGTGGTTTTATTACTAATGCTACAGTTAACAATCGTTGATTGTTGTGCTTTATTGGTATTGTGCTTTGTTGGCAGGAAACATAGAGTGAAGAGGTCAATCAAGGTGCCCGCTATCAGTAACAAGCTTGCTGATATCCCTCCTGATGATTATTCGTGGAGAAAGTATGGGCAGAAGCCAATAAAGGGTTCTCCTCATCCTAGGTATGTTCATTTTACTAAAATAGTAAAATTATCAATACATTCTTTGTTCTTATTGTATGGTTTGATGTGCATTTAGGATCTATTGAGTATATAGTCTGCATGTTACCATTTCATTCACAGCTTGTCTTTTTGCTTTATCCTTTTCTAGAAAGGATCAAAGTAGCTGAATGAAAAACTAGACGTCAATACATCCATTTTGGTTGACACATATTTAGGAAGTGCAACTAATCATTAGGAGGTGAGCTAGCTTTTAAAAGTAATTATAGCTCTGAGTTTGCTTATTTTTATTTTAAAAAAATATTAATTTTGGTAAGTGGATAGGAGTCAGGATTATAGTTGATCTTACTGTTTTCACCTGCGGATTTCGTGTTTAACACTGATGAGAACATGGCAGAGAAGTTCACAACCATCCATCTGATGGTGGTGAACTTCCAATTGTAAAATATTTTACCATATCATGGTCACCTCAAATGAGGCTGTAATAGTACCTGTCTGGAATATGGACATATTGTCTGAATGAGAAACATCTTTTCCTACTACTTGTGCTTTTTCAGTTGTGATAGTATATTAATTTTTTGTAGTTATACTCTAGTTACAGTTAATGCTTGTAACTGCAGTTTAATGGTTTATGTTCTAGAAATAGGATGTGGTCTGGTGCTAACTTCTGAAATGCACTTCCGAGGAATGCCTAAATCAAAATGTTTTCTGAACTTATGCAGGGGCTATTATAAATGTAGTAGTATGAGAGGTTGTCCTGCAAGGAAGCATGTTGAGAGGTGCTTGGAAGAGCCATCAATGCTTATCGTTACTTATGAAGGGGAACATAACCACCCAAGGATACCAACACAATCTGCGAACACATAATTCTTATGTGATCACTTTCAGACTTCGTTCCATGAATCAAAACTCGTTTATGGATGGCACCTGTACATATTTTTGTATGGTTCAAGCCTGGGCATATTTGGATTTTTTTTAAAATTTATTTCTTTTACTGTGGGAAGTTGGCTTTACATAGTCTTCTTAGCAATTAGGCAGGAGAGCCTGAAGTTGAAGCAAAGCAATGTAGAATTGGGGCTTAAATTGTAAGAACTTTGTCATTCTTGATGGTGAAAAAAATGGTTGAAACAGTTCTTGGAAATTTTATTCGGAATTTAGTTCAAAGGCAAGTGATGTAGTTTATTTTTTTCATCAGTTGATTTTTATGTTCTGCTACATCTTCATCACATCGCAAAGACTAGTCTTTGGTTCGAAGAGTGGGGAGTTTCAAGTTTTTATAGTTTGAATGCATGGAGTTTAGCGTAGATTAAGTTTATTCGTAGGATTTACCCTTTGGAGCTGTTCTTGATTTCTTTAGCCTAAACATGATAAAGCTGATATTCTTTTGCGCTTAATGAGTGATTGGATGAATTGAAGTAGCTACTCATGGTCATGGATGATGGTTTGGTTGGCAATTGTCTAGCTGGATAATTGAGTGCATTTGAATCTGCTATCTGTTTTGGTAAACTCTAGTTGCGAAATCAATTTCTTTGATAAGGTTTTGGTCTATTGGGAAGTCAAAACGAGCTTTCCATGAAACTCTAGTGACTTGGACATTTCTTGCCTCTAAATTCTTCATAGGAAACGTGCAGTGTAGTTTAACAGCACCAAAGTCTTGTAAATTTGACTTGGGTTTTTGCTAGTGGGAATCAGAATCCTTGTTTGCTGGCAATGGTACCATTATCATTTAAGCACTTCTTTGCATCTATTCTTCCATAAATGCTTTTTTGTTGCTCAACAGTTGCCATTTTTTGATCTTGATTGAGGGAAGAACCTTTAAAGTTTTTATCCACAAAAACCCTAAAGTGACTAACAATAATGCATGTGACGTTTAAAGGGGACCAATATGGGCTATCATGCTTATTTGATCTATATTATTGGATCTCCATTGTCATGTATGTTGTCTTTGGGAAAAAATTCCAAATCCTGAAAATGATCACAGCAAAGACATTCTCTCTGACCTACTACTTCTTACTACCCCTGGCCTAATTTTGGTATGCAGTCATAGCCACCCATCAAGGAAAGGTCCCATAGCCTTCTGAGGTGAAAAACATTCCATGCTTCTCAAAATCTAACTATTTAATATTTTTAAGGCGAACATTGGGGTTGCTCAAATTCTATTCTCCTCTTGTCTATGATTGTGTTGTGGTGTTAATGGTAGTGGGACAAATACAGCTACACGTAGGAGAAATCCTTCAATTCCTTTATTATTATTATTATTATTTAAATTTAGTATCAAGAGGACAAAATTAGTCAATAAATTAGAGTCATGGTTGTTATGATTATCAACTAAAATGAATGAGGTCATGGTTTCAAATAATTCATGATATGGTTGTTGTAGCTTAATTTTTTTTTTTTTTTTTTAATTTTCAACCTTGGAACAAAAGTAATTTGGACCTCGGACCTTGACCAACTTCAAATCTTTTTGTTAGTCGTGGTGAGTTGAAATGATATAAGGGATTAAAATGATGGCTTAAAAATAAAAATGGATTTCACATCTAATTATTTATATGTAAAATGTTGTTAAACAAGTAAGCTTTCTTAATCTTTTTGGTATGGAGATTATATCCCCTACATAATAAAACAACATATTCAATTTGTAATTAATTTAGTTTGCTTCGGCCACACTTTTGCATATTCCAGTATATTTTTTACAAAAGATAATTTTTTTTAATAAACCATTTACACAAAAATCTCACAACAAGAATAAAAAAAAATTAATTAAAACAAAAAATTTAAAAAAATGTAAACAATATTCAAATTCTAACTTTTGATTAAATTACTTAATTTAAATCCAATTGTTTTTTCAATCTAAATGATTCTCAAGTCCTTAGCCTTAGAGAGAAGGGTAGATAATCTATGGTGATTCAAACTGTATATGTTTCAGTGGAAAGAGTTATAAGAGTTTTTCTTTTCATTTAAATCAAATTGTGATAAATTAAAATTACGAGAGGAAATTATTTTATCAACAGGCTTATTAGAAGGGACGGTGATGCATAGAATAGTGGCAT
>CATIWM010249208.1:0-10919 GCA_949671775.1 Mallotus repandus
TTCCTTAGAAAGCTTTTGATTTTCATTATTTGCTTTCTTGAGTTGGTCTCTCAAAGAACTTGAGCATTCCAAATCACTTGCAAATTTTTCATTTGATTTAACAAGTTTAGAAAAATCATTTTTCAAGTTTTCGAATTCCTCGGATAAGCTAGTAAACTTATACTTGTAAAACTTTTTTCTAGAAAGTAAGCTAGTATATTTATGCATAATTTTGCTTAGAATAGAGCTCTCATCATCATTACCATCATCATCATATTCACAATAATCATCACAAGATGAGTTAGAAATAGATGGTACCTCATTTTTATCCTTAAGAGCCATGAAGCAAAGGTTGGCCACTTCTTGTTGTTCCTCTTCTCTTTTGGATTCAGAGGAGTCATCCCAAGTAGCCTTGAAAGCCTTCTTTTTATCCTTTTCTCCCTTGTTCTTGAATTTGAGTTTGGGACATTCACTTCGAATGTGACCGGATTTCTTGCATTCATAGCAAGTAACTTCTTTGGTTTTCTTCTTACCATCTCCTTCATCCTTTTTATTGTCTTTAGTTCTTGAGGAGTGTTGTTTTCTCAAGAACTTTCTGAAGTTTCTTGTGAGCATGGTAATTTCATCATCTTCATCACCAGAATCTTCAATGTTTTCTTCTTCACTATCATTTTGTGAAGCTTTTAGTGCAATGTTTTTCTTCTTGTCTTCCTTCTCTTCTTGCTCTTTACCTCTTTGCTTTATTGTAAGCTCATGGGTGAGAAGCTTTCAAATAAGCACATCAATTGAGAGAGTTGAGAGGTCTTAAGCTTCCTCAATTGAAGTAACTCGAGATTTCCAATCCTTTTTAGGTAGGATTCTTAGAATCTTGTTGTTTACTTCTTCCTTGGAGAAATATTTTCTAGTTTCTTGAGGGTTGTAAGAAGAGCCATGAGACGGTTTGTCATCTCCGCGATAGATTCGTGTGGCTTCATTTTGAGGAGTTCATACTCATACATGTGGAGTTGAACCTTCTTGCTTCTAACTTGTACATTGCCTTCATAATGGTTTTCCAAGGTCTCCCACATTTTCTTGGCAGAAATATAATGTTGAAGCTTGCTACTTTCTTCTCTTGTCATAGAGGATGCAATAATGATCATAGCCTTTTTGTTCTTGATGTTTTCTTCCTTTTGATCATTGCTCTATTCATCTCTTGAAAGAATAATGACTACACCATCTTTGGTAGCTTTAGGAGGTTCTCATCCTTTGAGGAAACTTTCCCAAAGTCTAGATTCATAATCTAGATATAGCTCCATTTTGAATTTCCAATTTGAAAAATCACAGCCATCAAAGAAAGGTCTAAGAGAGGAGTTTTGATTTTCACTTCCCATGATCTTGTATTATAGCAATGAAGTTCCTAGAATTCAAGCTTTGATACCAAATGAAAATGCCCTAGAGGGGGGGGTGAATATGGCTATCGAAGAAAAATCAAAACTTAAAAGCAAATAAACAAAAATTGAAAGAATGTTAAGAAGGAAGACTAATGAACACAAGAATTTAAGGAGTTCGAATGCTCAACAATCCTACGTCTCCACCTAACTTATCCCCAAGTTAGGATTTTAAATCACCATATTCTATTCACCTAGATTGATTTTTACAACTTGAGTTTTAGGCTCAACTTAAACTTTACACAAGTGTTTTCAAGGATCACACTAAAACCAATTTCCTAAGTGTTTTAATGGTTAAACACTTAAACCACTTCCTTTAGAATAGAACCTCACTTGTCTTTTCTTAATCCCTAAAAAATAAAAGAACAAGAATTTCTATTCTAATCACTAACCAACTCTCACAAGAGTTATACAAAGATAAAAAAGAATTTTGAGAGAATTTATAGCTTAATTGAATGCTTGAGAGTGTATAAATGATAAACAAGTTTCTTCATATTCAATTGAGCTCTAGGAGGAGTTTATATAGATAAACACTCAAAAATATAGTTGTCAGATGTGTCAAATAAGCCTCAAATGTCCATAATTTATTTTTGAATAATCTTAGACTTTTTGCAGCTAAAAAGATGCTCATGGTCATGAGGAGGAAGCTCTGGCTCGTGAGGAGGAAAGAACTAGTTGTTGCCTTTGAAAAATGATCATTTGGAGCTGTCAGGAGGATGCTTATGAGCTGCTCATAACTTCTCATGATCATGAGCGCTCCTTGTGTGCATCACTACCTAAATCACTCAAAAAGGCACAAAATGATACTACAAGAGGCTGCTCGTGAGGTGCTCATGAAGGGGCTCATGAGAGGTAATAAAGATGATCGAATTAGCCTAACCTTTCTTCATAAAAGTTCTAGATATTTCTTATCTTTCCATATCACTTTAAATCACCTCAATTGTACATCTGTGGCTTAAGATATTGCTGAAATACTAAGAGTTGCTCAACCTAAAATGAAAGCTGTATATGCTGACTTCGACTCAAGATTTTCATATCCAAATGAGCTTGGATTTTGATAAGTAAGCTTAATTCAGAAAGGTTAAGATGTCTACTTAAAATTTTAAGAGGACAACTTTCTCATTATAAAGCTCTAAAAATGTCAAAAGCTTTCTTGTATCTCAAAGGTCAAATTAGTCCAAAAGCATGCTTAACTCCATTTTGGTTTCCATGATAATCCTAGCTTATACACACTTAAACAAATATATTAAATGCATAAAATTAAGTTTTTAAAGGTCAAAATCAAGATTGATTATTGTTAAGGTCAACAAACTTATATATACATATCAAAATCATACAAAAAGATACATAAAAAAAACATCATAGACCATATTGTTTTGCATGTACAACCGATGTTTAGAAGGAAATTTTTATGTGTGTTGCAGGTTTGAATCATGTAGAGGGCAACATGTTTGAAAGCGTTCCACAAGGAGATGCCATTTTCATTAAGGTATTATGTTTTCAAGCATACCTTAATTAAATTGCATAAGTCAATTGTGTAGAGAAAAACCTATTGTGCCAGCTACTAACAATCTTTGCATCAGCTAACAGGAGATTGTTTTCACTTAAATAATGTCGTAGTCTTAAGTGTAATAAACCCAATCACATCAAATTAATTGTTAAAAAAAAATTCTCCTTGTGATTTTGCTAGGATGTCAAATGAGATTAATTATTTCAGAACTTAACTCAATTAATCATAGATTCATTCATCAGTAAATTTTGAATGAATGTAAATCTAATTGGAGTACTAACTCATAGATTTTTACCTGAAAAAAGTAAATACTTTGATGACAGAACACTAGCATGAAGAGTATTGTGATGCTAAATTAATTTCCTTACAGTGGATACTTCATGACTGGAGTGATGAACATTGCTTGAGACTCTTGAAAAATTGCTACAAAGCGATGACTGAGGATGGTAAAGTGATAGTTGTAGACGCAATTCTTCCAATAATGCCAGAAGATAGTGCATCAGCAAGGGACACATCTCATATGGATGTGTTTATGATGACCCAAAACCCTGGAGGAAAAGAGCGCACCCAGCAAGAATTTATGGCCTTGGCAACTGCTGCTGGATTTACTGGCATTAGATTTCAATGCCGCGTGTGCAATTTTTGGGTTATGGAGTTCTTCAAGTAACCTGCCAATGCATCCTCCACTATTCAGTTTGTACCCTTTGTTTGCTTTTGTAGGAAAACAATAAATTTCCATGCTGATGACCTTATTCAAACCTATTATCCATGATTGAATTCTAGTAGTTGACATTTTGAACTTATTTTTAGTAAAGATGTCAAATGATTGAAATCCTGATGCAACATATAGTCTTTTTCTATTTTAAATTAGGTTTATCGGATGAAAACAAATTGATCGTAATAGAATTTAAAGACTACAACTCATAATATTATTAGAGATAAATAGCCGCCAAATCATTCCTTCGTTGGGTTTATGAGTTAATTTTTTAATACACAAATTGGACTTGAAAAATTGTATATTTTAATCCACAAAAACATAAATTAATTCAATAAATTGCGATTTTTAATGGTATGAAGCAAATTTCTTACCATCAGATTACCATTGCACACAAAATGAACTGATTTTTTTTAAAGAAAAATTATTTAGTACAAGATAGAGTTTGAACTGATGATGAGTTCAATATTAACTCCATCCATTGAATACTGTACAAACTATAAGAATAATGCAAATAGTACATTCTGGTGGACTCGAAAAAAAGTCTATCTTAGAGTTAGAGGATATCATCACGTTTTCATGTTCCAGATTAGGCAAATCTTCTTTAATTAAGCAAACCTTTGACAAACTGAAGGCACCGCCAAATAATAAAATGAAAGATTTCTTTTCAAGGGCCATTTCTATGGCTAATCTCATTTGCCAAATTAATTAATGGAACCAATCATCAGAGGTTATTATGATAATTACTAACTTAATTATACTTAAAATTGAGCGTTAATCCTCAATGAGGGAGTGGTCTGCTGTTTTTTTTCAACAGTATTCTGAGAATTAATCGTGAAATTGTTTATTTAAAAGAAGAGAATTGTCTTATATTATATAGTCGTTGATTTAAAAATAATTTTTATTTGATTTAAAAAAGAAAAATTTCTCTTTATATTTAAATCATTTACTCTCTTTATTAATGAAAAAAAATTTCAATCACAAAATGTTAATAAAAATAAATTATATATATATATATACTCTAAAATGTTACCACATTGCAAGAAATTCATCGACATTTCATGCTAGACTTGTGGAATTGTAGGTAAGTCCAAGATATTAATTACATTGAAGGTACTCATTACTCAGAGAAGGTCTTCACCTCCTAAGATCATTTCCACCACAGAACACATGGACTCCGAGTACAGCTAGCTAGTACCACGCAAAAAAGCCTAACCCATCCTACATTCGGTAGCCTAAGTTACTAGACTATAAAGAGAGGAAAACTCTAATCCCTCTAATTCTCCTATACAATACCATGAAACCATTAAGCCACTGCTAAAATAAATACAAAATTAAAAGGAATGGTGCGAGTAGGGAAAAATTTCCCTTTTATTAATATTAAATCAAGATTGCAAAGCATAACATATACAAAGCTAGAAGTGCATTTGCAAAAATAATGGTACAACATTCTAATCAGGTTCTTTTTTTTTAAAATAATATGAATTTGAACCATGATTTTATTATTATTTTTTCTCTTTCAGTAAGCAACAATCATAATACTACTGTGGATGGGCTTCAATAATAGACGGTAAAGCTGGAATTTTGATAATTTTGTAATGAGGGAAGCCTCCTTCCTCTAATAATTTCTTCCATTCAATTTCACTTCTTTCTTTTCCTCCTGTGGTATGTGCAAACATCAGAAGATCAAATACCAATCCCAGTTCACCAAATTGATCATTGTTTCCATCTTCTTGCAGAACTATTTCTACTAAGATCAGCTTTCCTGTCTTCTCAGGTACTGCTTTCCGGCAATTCCTTAGAATTTTTACACAGTATTCATCTCCCCAATCATGTAATATCCACTGAAAATGAAAAACAAAATATTAATCAAATGAACTAACCAATAAATGAACAAAAAAGATTGCATTTGTGAGAAAATAAGAATGAATGCAAAGAAAATATAACAAAATTTTTTTGGTACAATAACTCCTGATATTCAGTAGTTATAAGGACTTTAATTAATCTGGATTAAGCTGGGTGAATCTCTTAAAGGGGAGCTCTGTTGCTTCTTAAACCAATAAATATTAATTTTTTCCTAACAAATTCAGAAGCGTCTCTTCTATATTAGCTAAGTGCATTCAAAAAAATTTTAATCTCTCATTTAGTCTCTTTAAAGGGTAAAATTAAATATAAAAATTAAGGGTATGTTTGGTTTAATTGTTCATAGCAATGATAGCAATTAAGATTAGAGTGGTACAAAGTGTACTCACTTTCATGAAAACTGCATCAGCATTTGGAATTGCCTCAAACATGTTCCCTCCAACATGTGAGATCCCATCATAAATTGGAGCAGTAGCCACAACATGAGGCAAATCAAAATTCAAGCCTTTTATATGAGGGTTTGCCTTAACAATCTCAGCCAAATTTCCACCAGTGCCTCCTCCTACGTCTACCAAAGTAGCAATGCCATCAAATCCATCTTTATATCCTGACAAAACAGCCTTCATTACAATCTTGGCAGTGCAAGCCAAGGCCTCGTTAAAAATTCTGTTGAATTCAGGATTTTTAGATGCAAAATCCCACATTTCACAGCCATGTGCTTTCTTGAAAGCAATCCCACCTTCTTTAACACATTGGCCAAGGTAATGCCACGGAGTTACTTGCAATGGATGGTTTTCCATTACCACCATCGGGTGCAAGGTTAACTCCGAATCTTTTAGCAGCCATCTTGAGCTCTGTGTCAACCCATAAAGAGTCTCTCCACCGTCTGATGGTTGATGGGCAGAAAAAATGTCTTTACGAACTAGAAATCTCATGATCCTTGCCAGGTAGGCCATGTCTGGAGAGGAACACTCAATATCTGAAAAAGAAATCATTCGAACAAATTTAGGAAAGGGATTTCACCATCCTACAATGTCAAAGGGAATTTTACCACCCTACCATGTTAGAGATCGAACGAATTTTATTTTTTTTTAATATTATAGAAAAATTTCACTACCAAATGATGTTAGGAATCGAACAGATTTATTTATTTTTAACATAATAAGAAAATTCATCACCCTACCCTATGATATCAGAAATTGAACAAAATTTAGTTTTTTTTTTTAATATAATAGAGAGAATTTCACTATCCTACCATATTAGGAAATGGATCCACAATCTTTTTAATGTTTTGAAGGAAATTTTTGTCATTTTACTACTGACAACAAAATTTAGCTTAGTGAATAGTGATACAAAAATCTTATGCAGAATTGTGAGATAAAAAGTAATTAAAGGAAAAAAAAAGAAAAACCTGAAGCAATTTGGGACAGTGAAATGGAGCAACCATGAGAGTTAATAATGTCAGGAATGCCAAGCTCTACGGCAGCTTTCAGTACCATAGAGTCCGCAAAGCCAAAAAGGAGCTTCCAAGTTTCTACTTGGCCTCTTACCAAATTTTGTGACTCTAATGATTCCATTTCTTGTACATACGCAAAACAAACACTTTCTCTGTTTCTCAACCAATGCTATTGCTCTCTATAGCAAATTGTGAGATGATTTGAAGATATTTATAAGACAAAAACACTTGCAAATGGAAAGAAATATTTAAAAAATAATTAATTAAATAAAAATTATTAGGTGTAGAAAATTAATTAATTTTTGGGTATAGATAAAAATTAATCTTGAAAAAGGATATAATTTTTTAGTATATTTATAAGAACATTTTTATGCAAGGCAAGCTGCAAAATGCAGTTCCATTGAACTATGAAAAAAATAATAATTTTAAAAGTCAATTATATATACGTTACTGTACAAAAAGGAAAATGAATCACAGTCTACATGTGATATATCTGTCCCATTATATTCACAATTATTTGATCATTTTAATGATCATATCCATGCCTTGTTATTTTGCCAACTACTGTTTTATTTTAATACTTTCTGGAAGTTCTTTAATAAATATATTTTGAATTATTTAATTGAAAAATGCTCAAAAAAACCATCCATACGTAAGAGGAAAAGATATTTTGATTTACACATAAAGAATTTAATCTTAAAAAATGAAACTTTTTTGGTAAATTGAGAAGTCATATGACTTTAGTTTTGATAGGTTGTATAATAAAAAATAATCTTTTCCTTTTAAATCGATAACGACATGAATCAAATTCTACACATTATAATGTTCTTGGAGAAGAGGTGATACATCTTCTACTTAATAAGCAGCATCTTATGAAATGAGGTTTTATTTGGTACGATATTTTCTTGTATTAAATCGTTGAAATCTTCAAAAAATCGTTGAAAGGGACCGTTAACTTAACTAATTAAATTTCAAATGGACCACATATACGTGTGCTATATATATATTTTTAAATAAAAGTTTAGAGGTTAGAAATCATAAAGATTCTGAGATCCAAAATAAATAAAATAAAAATAAAAATAGAAAGTCATACAAAAGAGCAAAACAACAAAAGCTCTAAAACAAATGAGAATTAAAAAGGCTAAGGCCTCATGCAAGCAATAATAAGACCTATAAATCTTCATAAATTGAGTCTATGAGGCTTCTTGGATGCTCTCTTGTTTTATTTAAAACTTTCTTTTTATAATTAGCAACAGTAGTCCACTTGTCATCATTAAACTCCACTTGGTCTGCCCAGGAAATAGTTTTATCAACATCATGAGTAAAATTTTAATCCCTATCCTCCGAAACCAAAAGCTGTTTTTCGGACCCATGTTCATATGTTTGTTGACTAATAGTAGTAGTAGATTCATGGCGAATGATATGTCTCGCTTCTTTGTCCATTGTACCATCGGCATCTCTAGGAATGACTACAGCATCATTCATCCACTGCAGAACGGTTGAAACCTCTATATAATGCTGCTCTGGAGACTCGTCCTCTAAACAACCATCCTGCATAATGTTTCCATCAGTCTTAGTAGCGTGGATAACTGCATCCTCATCTGTTAAACTAGCATTATGTGGAGCCATAACAGCAGCGTTGTGAACTTGGTCTGCTTCAGTACCGACATGAACCCGTAGAATTACATTAGAAACCATTACAGAAGACTGAGGAATTCTTTCCTTTCCGGAATCCACTGAATGAGCAGTATCATTGCTTACCGGAACAACAGGCTTCATTTTTTGTTGCCAGATTTTTTTGGTTCATCAATATATGAACGAGTCTAATCTTTAGCCCTCTTTCTGCAATTGTGAGAGGTGTGTCCTATGTTAGAGCAGATATTATAAAAAAGTGGCAAATTCTCATACTTCACGTTGATGAAGAAACTCTTCCCAACTCTTTCCACACACAAATTTTTAAGCAAAGTTTTAGTGAAGTCCACATCCATTAAAACCTGAGCATAATGTCCATAGTCACCATTGATGGTTGCATTGTCAATTTTCAATGGAATTCCTATTCCTTAGCAATTGATGCCATATTTTTGGGGTGCCAGTATTCCCATGGCAAACGGTAAAATCTTACCCAAATTTAAGCATTGGTGGACTTTTGATCTGTAGGATCAAAATCAGCAGTCCAATGCTGCAAATGAAGCAATCCAATTTTTAACGTTAAAGATCCTTTACCCCATACTGCATTCTTATTGGCACTGGAATTTAAAATAATGTGGTAATAACCACGACCAAGAGAAATAAGTTTCTAGGCTACGAAAAGTCTTCAGATCGTAGTGAGCTTATGTTTCAAATCATCTACCTTCCATGGTTGTTCACCCTTTGATAAAACCAAACGAGCAATAAGAGTATTCTTACAGAGCAAAATTCGTTGCTCGTACAATTGCTCATCAACCTTAATGGTTGTATATCCTCCTTTATTTGAAGGCGGAGACTCCACCAAAGAAGGAGAGCCAATGACTGCTGCTCCATACGACTGATTCAGTTTAGCAGCGACTGGCTTAAACATGTCAGTGTGACTGATGTAATCCATGATGGGTAAACAGGATGGCTAGACGCCGCTAGTGAGTGAGGATGAAGAAAATAGCTGGGGTTTCCTTTTTAATGAGAGAAAATTATCAGTGCTATATATATATAAGTTAAGATTAATTAAGCTAAGATTATATGATAATATGTCATATCTTCTACTTAATAAGTAGCATCTTATGAAATGAGGTTTCGTCTCATAGGATATTTTTTTTTTTGTAAAAAATCATTGAAATGGACCATTAATTTAATTAATTAAATTGCAAAACTTAACTAATTAAATTGTAAAAGAATACTCGTAACTCATTTCATAAGATGCTGCCTGTTAAGTAGAAGATATAACACACCATCATCTAATCTTAGTTTAGTCTAATCTTAGCTTATATATATATATATATAGCACACACTAAGTAGACAATATAACTCTCCATCATCTAATTCTAGCTTAATTTAATCTTAGCTTATATATCATAACTTAATCTTTATACGCTAAGATTAGATTAAGCTAGGATTAGATGATGGAGTGCTATATCTTCTACTTACCCATTATTTGGTTCAATCTTACTAAGAAATTCATTTCATTTCTAAATGAATTTCATTTAGATTTTAAATGAACTTTACAAAGTTTTCATTTACACCAAACACACTGACTTAGATTTACAAATAAATTTCATAAAATTTTATAGAATTTATTTAAATCAAACAAACTTTAAGTGTGTGCTATATATATATAAATTGGACCCTTACGTTTTACCCTAATTGCACATTGGCACTTAATCTTTTTTTTTTAAGCTAAATTGGAACTCCAAGATGGAAACCGTTACACAAAATGGACCTCACGGTCAAAAAAATAAAATAAACATTAAAAAATGTCTACATGGATGAAGTGGCCCCCACCAGTTGCTGATGTTGTCACATACGTGGCAAAAGCCAATAATGCCTCCAACGTGGTAAAAGGAAAAAAAAAAAAAGGATTTGGCTCTTTTTACCAAATCCAAGCCTTCACCACCTTCCTATCCACATCGTGTAGGAACACATGTGTCACACCAGAAACTTTCCTCGGTCTCACCATCACCGCCACTGAAAATATTGCCGCCATTCTTCCCAGCGCCTTGGGAAGTACCCTCGAGGCGAGTCAATAATGATCAAATCCCACTCTTTGTCTTAAACTTCATCAGGCAATTTTAAGCACGAGTGGCCATGCTGTGAGGGGTTGTGACCTTAATTTTACGGTCGAGTCCATGCGCAACTAGCACAACATTCAAGTTCGATTTACACGGCTTGAACTAGGTTATTTAGGTGTGAATTAAGCTTCGTCAGGTACCATTTTATAAATCTAATGTTGACCTTAGCAATAATCAGTTTGATTTTGATCTTAACAAACTTAATTTTGAG
>CATIWM010249307.1:0-10000 GCA_949671775.1 Mallotus repandus
AGGAGGAGGAGATAGTGGTGGGGGTGGTGAAGGTGGTGGTGGAGGTTGGTGGAGGTGGAGGTGGTGGTGAGGTGGAGGTAGAGGTGGTGGTGGTGGTGGTGGTGAGGTGGAGGTGGAGGTGGAGTGGAGGTGGAGGTGGAGGTGGTGGTGGTGGTGGTGGTGGTTGAGGCGGAGGTGAGATGGAGGTGGAGGTGGAGGTGGAGGTGGATGTGGATGTGGAGTAGAGACGGAGGTGGTGGAGGTGGGAGTGGTGGTGGTGAGGTGGAGGTGGAGGCGGAGGTGGAAATGGAGGTGGGGGTAGTGTTGGTGGGGGTGACATGGAGGTGGAGGTGGAGGTGGAGGCCGTGGTGGAGGTGGAGGTGGAGGTCGTGGTGGTGGTGGTGGTGGTGGTAGTGAAGGTGGTGATGGGCTGGTAGTGATGGTAGTGAAGGTTGTGGTAGTAATGGTGGTTGAGAAAGTTGTAGCTAATATTAAAAAAAAAATTTAGAAAACATCTTTTATTAGTTTTCTAAAGTCTTTTATAATTTGAAAAATTTTTAAATAGTTTTTTAATTTTCTAAAGTTGGAAAATATTATGACTAAACAACAATTCCTATTTTTCAGTTTTTTGGAAATATTTTTTGGAAAACAGACATTGTTTTCCAAAACTAAATAAACCCTAAATTTTCCAAACCAATCGGTTTATGAGTTGGCCTAGCTCTTCAGATTATGACATTTCTAATATGCAGATTTATTTCTCATGCTTCTGCCTTTTGCCGATTATTAGTTGCAGGTATTTGCTAGTAGAGGCTATTAAAAAGGTGGGTAGAAGGAAGTGAAGGGGTTAATGAAAGAGATGAGTTGGTAGTGGCGTTATGAGAGGATTTTTAACAGTTCTACGAAGAGAATGCTAGAAGCTTGTGGAGAGCACGATCTTTTATATACGTTACAATCCTTAGAAAGACTTTTATGAAATGCAGGTGTAAAATCTTGTTGTTATTGGAAATTTGGAATTGAATTATTTGTCCACTACTTGTCTTGGTTAAAACTAAATATGAAGTCATTGATATGACATGGTAGGTGACAATTTTAAAACGGGTTCTATTAAAAGATAAATTGTTTATTGATGTAAAACATTTGCAATGTGTAGCCAGTTTATCCCAAATTCATAATTGTATTATATTTTTCTAAATTTATTGTAGTTTACTATTAAATATCTAATATTAATAGATAATTATTATATTTAAACTATTTTTATTGAAATATATATATATATATTATTCGTTTAACAACAAAAATATATTAATTTTAAATAAATAAAAATACCTCAAAAATAAAATATATTCACATGATAAATAATCCAGCACATTATTAAAAATTAAATACATATTGTTACATGTGTTAGAAATTTTATTAATAATCAAAAAATGCATATTTAAAGCTCTTATAAAATTTTTAAATATTAGTAAATTTCTTAGCAATATTAATACATGTATGGTTATATATTTAATTTTAATAGAATTTTTAAAATAATTTTATTAATTAGATTAATGGATTTTAGTGTTAAATTATACACACAGTAAATGTGCGCTCATCCATCATGCATTGTATTTGCATATAGTATATTGAGGGTTAAATGTACAGGTGAATATCCAACTTTGCACTTATTTTATTTTGGGTACTAAAGTTTAATTTGTTTCATTTCCAAGTATCTAACTTTGATTTAAATATTATCGACCAGTAATCTAGTGGTGAGTTGATGACGTGGCAGCCAGTAATAGAATATTCATGGAATATTCGCTATATCACTCATACTTAATCATCAATTTAAACTCGAATGGTAGTCACCCAACTTTACTTTTATTGCAATTTAGGTGCTAAACTTCAATTTGTTTCTTTTTTGTCACCTAACTTTGATTTTGTTCGAAAAAGTATACTGTTAAAATTTTGTAGTCCTCTGAATTTCTCTTAAAAACTATTTTAATCCCTCAATCTCTTTATCTTTTCAATTTAGTCCAGAAATTATAAAAAGTTTGAAAGTTTACTTCTAAATTGTAATACCACTCATGATAAGTCTACTCTTACTAGGCAAAATCAAAATAAGTTTCAAATTTTTCCTTATTTCCTATAAATGTATAGAAAATATGGACTTATTTGCAAAAAAAAAAAAAACTTTAATTCTGAATTAAAATAATAATTCTAGATTATTTAGGTACTAGAAAAAAATTTTAAGTAATTCCTATGAAATTAAATAGAAGTTTGGTATCCGAAAAGATATGAATTAAAGTTTGGCAACCGAATTGAAACAAAGATAAAGTTTGGTACCCTCTCGTGCATTGGGTGCTAAAAATTGATGATCATGCATGGGTGACATGGCGAATATTCCATGAATATTCTATTGTCGGCTGTCACATCATCATCTCGCCACTAAGTCATTGGCGGATAATACTTCAATCAAAGTTGGATACTTGAAACGAAATAGATTAAACTTTAGTACCCAAAATGAAATAAGTACAAAGTTAGGTACCCACCGATACATTTAACCCAGTATATTGACGAATTAAAGTATGATCAAGTATATCTAGGTATAGTCCAAAACGGCTCAATTGAAATGAATATTTTGTTTAGAATAAAATAATTAAAAGCTTGAGAGCTAATAGGTAATATAAACATTTCATTAAGAGTTCAAAAGGATATTTTACAATTTAGCATATCTTAATAGGTCTAGAATCTTCTTCAAGTTCATGCTCTTAAGTGTATATACCTCTATGTTAAAAAAAAAAGATGAAGAATATAAAAAGGGGATATAGAGAATTGTTCATTTCTGCTAGTATAAGCTCATTCTATAAGAGGAATTTGAAGGTTTAAAACTTTTTTCAGGCCATAATCTTCATTTTTAAAGGCTTCAAAGATTCATTTGGTATGTAATTTAAGTGTTTTGGTTGATTTGAGTTTGGGTTCATGAGTTTCAGGGTTTAATTTCCTGAATTTTCTATCTTTGTATTTTCATCATATATTAAGCCATAAAACTCTAAATTATGTTTGGTTTTGATTCTCTAAAACCTTTAAAGGTCTCTTATAACTTTTTAGTTTTAGGCAGAGCTAAATCTATCCGTAGAATAGTTTAATAAGGCTGTATGTTTTATTGCTTAATCTGTTGATATTATTGAGCTTGTTGTATTCAATAATCTATAACTCTCTATGTGATTATTTAATTAAGTTGAAATTTTTTCAGCATATAGTAAATAAATAAATCTAAGACTATATAATATTTTTCAAAGTCATTTCTATGAGTTCTGAAACTTTTTCAAAGTTAGCCCTTAAAATTGCCCTTTTAGAATCATTGAACTACATTTCTAAAATTAAGTTTAATTCATTGGTTAGCACAACATTTGTGGACTGCATGATTAGAATAGTATGTAACTTCATTATTTTGATGATTTATGAATATGATTGCATGTATTAAGTGATGCAAAGGGCAAGAAAAGTGTTGGTGCTAACTAGGCAGCTTGTGAGGCCAGTTCCATATGACTATAGGTAGTTTTGGTGAGTAGATATCAAGCCCTTATAAAAATAAATTTGGGTAATTTGAAATTTTAATTATCAAATATGAAATATAAACTCTTAATTGATTCTTTTAAGCTCACCAAATTTCAAAATTGAAATTATTTGAAAATATATTCAATTGGTATTATAAAGTTGAGTTTGAATTGCCAAAAGTAGGCTACTTGAGTTATATTTTATATATGATAATGTTTTGCTATAAAATGTAACATTTTTGCATTCAAGTTGCTTGATCGATTTATAATGTTAATAACTGATTTTCTCTTTGATTGGCTAAACACAACCTTGGGCAACCTCAATTTTGTTGACTAAATGTTGTTTATATTTTACTATTGCAGGACAGCTTTGAAATAGTTTTATTTCATTGTAAAATGAGTATTTCTCTAATATCTTTGAGCAAGTATTTCAACATGAGAAATTTCCTTTATCTCCATGAAATGCCTTTTATGTGATGACATGGTTGAAATGTGCTGAGATTGCGATATGTGCATGTGATTTGGTTGTGGTTATCAATGCACACTTGACAGTAGGACACTTCATAAAAATATTAAGAAGAAATTTTAATCTTTATTTCTTTTCTCCTTTTTGGAACATTTTATTAGTCTTATATTATTTTAAGTGAGTGAAAGATTATATAGTAAATGTTAATACTCGATTTGCAACGGTCCCTCAAAATGGTACAATGATGAAGGTTTCTACTAATTAGGTAGGGGATAAACCTAAATGAGATTTCCATAGCTTACTTATAGAGTTGTAACATTAACAAACCCTAAACTGCATTTCAGATTCAGCGCCAAGACTTTAAAATGTTGAACCAAGGTTTTAGAGTGCTAAACTGAAGTCTCCAAAGTCTTGTTCAATCTCTAATGATTCAAACTGATCTTGAATGTATGGTTATCTTTATAAATCTTGAAAAACTTGCCAAACTAAACCTAAATGGTCCAAAAGACCTAAAAAAACTTACAGAACCTTAAAACTAGTCCAAAACAACTTGAAAACACACATAGAATGGCCCTACAGATGTGGCTTGGGAAAAGCCACGTGAGGAGGTTCTACCACCCATGTGTGTGGATGGAACCCACGAACATGCAATTTCCACGATCCACGCATAAGGGTATGCCCTACTCGCATAGTGCGTGGGTTGTGGCTGTCCTTGACTATAAAATGCATATTTTTTAGTATTTTCAAGGATAGTTTTTTAGGGGGCAATTTTGAAGGCTTTATTCCTTTTTGGGTAATTTTTCTATGATATTGGATGATTTTTTAGCCTATTCTGAAAACTAATCAAGCCTCAAACCCCCTATGAATAGGGTAATCGATTTGTGGAAACTTGTTTCCTCAAACACTTAACAACCAAAAAACTATTTTTCTTGGACTTTTAGACTCAAAAATTCAAACTAATCTTCATCCAAGTCAAAGCACCCTTTAAAGGTAAACCCTTTGAGGACCATTTTACTATATGAATAAAAGTTACACTTTCACTAATTTTTGCATATATTCTTCCTTTACTCAACTTCTATTTTTTTTTTTTTATCATTTTATGTTTTTTTTTATTAGTTGGATTTTATGGCTCGTCATGAATATTTTGTGAAGTAGTAGTTGATGGAGAAGTGAGGAGCTGGAGGAAATGAACCCGAGAGTGTTTGTTCTATTTGTGTGATATTATTTATTTAAATATTGCATTTTATATGTGTTATTTGACATTCTTACCACCATTTTCATATTAAAATTTGCATTTTTATATTTTTTACTAAAGTTTGCATTTTTTATGTTTTCTTTTATTAAAGTTTGCATTTTTGTATTTCTTTTTGTTAAATTTTGTATTTATATTTCCTAGATAATATTTTATTTATTTTGTAATTCTAAAAAATTGCATCTTTTGTATAATTATGAGTCTTTTCTTATTAAAAATAACATTTTTATTATAAAAATATTGCCCTTCCCATTTGTATGATTAAAGTTTTCATATTTATATAAATTTTCATTATTTTGCTCATAAAGGTTGCATTATTAAAGTTGTATGATATTATTTTTATAAAATGGTGCTTCATTATTAAAGTTGTAATTTTTATCATAAATTTAATATTTTTAGCAAGATATAAAACTTAAGACTTTATGGTTAAAATGAGCACTTTTATTATAATAAATATAGAATATTGCATCTTCCATGAAAAATGTCTTTTCCATATTAAAAATATGATCTTTAATATTTACTATATAAATAACATATTTTGTTACACCAAAAATATTTTCTTTATTTTATTTTGTTTTGTTTTATTTAGTAGTAAATATCCAATAAAAATATTTCCATTTATCATTTTTGCATATTTACTCACTTGCATGTCATCCATATCATAATTTTGGTGAAATAACAACTTTGTAATTAATTACCTTATTTGGGTAATGTTCTTGGAAATCACTTGAGATATTCACTTTATTTGTTAATTCCAAATCATGCATTTTCATCAATATTGCCACCTTATTTACTTACTTTATTTGTTAATTTCCATGCGAATGAATGATAATGAGGTTAAATTATATACTTGTTGTTATCTTGTTGCGAGTGGATAAATTGTGTGCTTGTGTGTACTAACCTTTATTTTGCAGAGATTATTAGAATATGATTAGAATTTTTTTATTTTTTCCATTTTGATGTATTTACCAAGAAATTCAAAATATTATAATCCTTAATCCCTTTTTTCTATTTTTATTATTTTTTATTTTGACGTATTTATTAGAATAGATTTTAAAAAGCATTGTAATCCTTAATCTCTTTCCTCATTTATTTTATTTTATTTTATTTTATTTTGCTTGATTATTCTTACATGTGTTGTATGCTTAATTGCTTGCTTTGCTTACTTGCCTTTTTTGATTTACTTGCTATCTATTCGCCTTATTTTTCTTATTTGCTTTATTTACTATATTTCTTGCTTTAATTATTTTATTTGCAATATTATTATGCTCCAATAATCTCATATGCCAATCATCCACAATAGACACAATCAATAAAATATTAATATTGTGCTAGTGACTAACAATTAAATGTCAAATGCATTATTAAAATTGAAACTAAAGTGACAGGATGTCGAATTTAATGATGCATTTGGCATTTAATTTTTAGTCGCTTCCATAATATTAATATTAATTGTTTGTGGCTATTTGTGGATGATTGGTGCATGGGATAATTGAAGCATAACAATATTGCAAATAAAACAAAGAAGACAAACAAGAAAAATAGATAGTAAGTATATCAAATAAGGCAAGTATGCGGAGCAAGCAATTAAGCACACAACGCAAGCAAGAATAATCAAGCAAAACAAAATAAAAAAAATGGGAAAATGGATTAAGAATTACAATACTTTTCAGAATCTATTTTAGTAAATACATTAAAATAAAAAATAATAAAAATTACAATGCTTTAAATTCCCTAGTAAATACATTCAAATGGAAAAAATAAAATAAAATGTAATCATATTTTAATAATTCCTGCAAAATAAAGTTTAATGCACACAAGCTCACAAGCACATATTTCATCTATTCGCAACAAGATAACAACAATTAAATACTGAACCTCATCATCATTCATTTCCATGGAAATTAATAAATAAAGTAAAGTAAAGTAAAATAAGGAAAATTAGTAAAATCAAGTAAATAAACAAGTAATATTGATGAAAATGCATGATTTGGAATTAAATAATAAAGTGAATACCTCAAGTGATTTCCAACTTCCAAGAGCATTACCCAAATAATGTAATTAATCATTAGGTTATCGACATTTCACCAAAATTATGATATGGATGACATGCAAGTGAGTAAACATACAAAAATGATGAAAGAAAATATTTTTGTTGGAAAATAAAATGAAAAAATATTTTTGGTGTAACAAAATATGTTATTTGTATAGTATATATATTAAAGATCATATTTTTAATAAGGAAAAGACATTTTTCATGAAAGATGCAATATTCTATATTTATTATAATAAAAATTGCTCATTTTGACCATAAAGTCTCAAGCTTTTTTTTTTATTTTCTTATTAAAAATATTAACTTTATGGTAAAAATTTCAACTTTAATGAAGAACCATTTCATAGAAATAATATCATAAAATTATAAAAATGCAACTGTTATAAGTAAAATGATGAAAATTTATATAAAAACGTAAACTTTAATCATACAAATGGGAAAGGTAAGATTTTTATAATAAAAATGTGATTTTTAATCAAAAAAACTAATAATTACATAAAAGATGCAACTTTAAATTAGAAAATAAATAAAATATTATCTAGCAAATAAAAATACAAACTTTAACAAAAAGGAATATAAAAATACAAACTTTAGTAAAAAGAAATATAAAAATGCAAACTTTAATGTGCAAATAGTGGTGAGGATGTCAAATAACACATATAAATGCAATATTTACACAAATACTATTAAACAAATAGAACAAATACTCCTAGATTCATTCCTTCCAACTTCCCACTTCTCCATCAACAACTACTTCACAAAATATTCACAAAGAGCCTTAAAATCTAACCAATATCACAAAATAATATACAATTATGAAAATGATAAAAATGATGAAAAATGAAAAAATAAAATAAAATAAAAGTTAAGTAAAGAAGAATATAAACAAAAATGAATGAAAATGCAATTTTCATTAAAACAGTTAAACGAGTTCTTAGAGGGTTTACTTTTGAAGTGTGTTTTCACTTGAATAAAGATTTGTTTGAATTTTCTAAGAAAAATAGTTTTATAGTTGTTCAGTGTTTAAAAAAACTTATCACCCTATTCGTAAGGGTTCGAGGCTTTATTAGTTCTCAAAATAGGCTCAAAAATCATAGAGAATCGCCTAAAAAAGAAAAAAAAAAACCATCAAAATTGTCCTTAAAAATACTAAAAAATATGTATGTTATACTCAAGGACATCCCTAACCCATGTGGCACGCGTGTAAATCATACCCATATGTGTGGCTTGTGGAAGGCGTTTCCTAGGCCACATGTGTGGGGTCATTCCACGCTTATTTTTGGGTCATTTTAGAATGGTTTATAAGGTTCTGTGGGCTTTTTTAGTCTTTTGGGCTCTTTAGGTTTAGTTTTATGAGTTTTCAAAGATAACTAGATATTTAAGTTCAGTTCGAGCTCTTAAAGATTTAATAAAACTTCAGAGGCTTTTGTTTAGCACTCTAAAGCCTGAGTTTAACATTTTAAAGTCCTGGTTCTGAATATAAAGCACATTTTAAGGTTGTTTAAGATTATGACTCTAAAAGCACATTGCAAATAGCCTTTTTAGGGTTGTCCCCTATCTTGTCAACAAAAACCTTCATCATTTAACCATTTTAAGGGACCATTGAAAATCGAGTATCAATAGTTACCCCCTACTTTACATGCATTGATCAAATGTGGCTAGCTTGTATCAATGCCATGGGAAGTCAATAAAATGCGCTTGAAGAATTAGGCCATGCTGTCGAAATTGGGTTATGCTACCGAAATCGGATCATGCTGCCAAATTTAGGTCATGGTAATTATGTTTTATAGCCATGTGCAATGCTAAATATATTTCATATTAGGCTGTATAAATGTTTAAGGCATTTTGGCGAGATCGTTGTATAGCTTTTCGCTTTAAGTGATAAAGGGTCATATGATTTTGGACCTTATGGTTTATAGACTAAAGCCTCAAGCGTCAAATAAATGTTGTATAGCTGGTTTGCAGCTTGTTAGTGATTTATGCCATATAACTATTTAGGCATCAGGTGAAGTATTGTGTAACTGATATGCAGTGTCTCAGTTAAAAGGTGCCAAGTTGCCATTTGGACATTTGGCAAAATGCCACTTGGTTATTTGGACCTTGGGTAAAATATAGTGTAGTCATTTAGACCCATGTTGTTTAGCTGTTTAGATCTATATTGTTTAATCATTTGGACCTGCGTTGTTTGGTCATTTGGACTTATGTTGTTTGGTCATTTGATATATATTATTTAGTCTTTTGAACCTTCAATGAAATTGTATTTAGCTAATATGCAGCTTCCAGCTAAGAAATGATTATTTTGGAAATTTGTAATTTATATTTATTTGTGAGTGTGATTTAGGATTGTGATTTTATGATTTGTGATTTGAGATTTAGTTATGATGCATGATGCATTTGTGTGGTTCACACAATAGAAACACAACTTTAATGTCATGCAATATGAATGCAACTTTTCTTCACACCAAAATGAATGTAACTTCAGCGTTCATGCAATATGAATGCGATGTATGCCGAGGTTCATTCAAGAATGCCCCTCAAATGACTAGACATGAGGCAAACATATGGTGGTGATTTGCCATCAAGCATATGATATGCAATTCAAACAATGTAGGCTAGCAATGTGTCCTATTAACTTTTTTATTTTGTTGTGGGTGTATTCTAATCTTGATTGGTGATGACTCTTTTAAATTCCTTTTGACTGGTTGTAATCC